>JAXQQM020064308.1:0-175000 GCA_034641835.2 Pinus albicaulis | reverse complement strand
AAGCAAAGACATCACGGAATTTGCTAAAAAGGCTAGTGTAAACATGAACTTCGTCAGAAGAACAAGTGACTCCAACATGGATGTTCTCGACAATTCCCGGTTTAATGAAAATATCAATAAGCATATTTTGTGTAATGTTACTCAAGTTACCTTCCGTAAAAACCTCATGTACCAAAAGAGGCATTTGGAGCAGAGGAGAAGGAACCTGGGATGCAAAATTCTCAAGACACGTAGACATAGCCCCGAGGCTAGGCATAAACGAGGAACGATGATGACTATTGTCCCATGGCAACTCCTTGAGAGACATGGTATCCACAATGGATTCATCAGAGGCAAACACTTCTTTCAAAGTATCAAGTGAATCTGAGTCACCAAGCCATGGGGATTGGTAATAGGTATCAAGAGCCATACTCAACGGAGCATGATCAGAAGAGGAAGTATCCAACACCGCAACGATTTTACAATAGTCGATCTCAATAGGACTCAAAGGCATCGAATCTCCAAATGAATCGATATGTTCAAGTGAAGGGATAACCCAAGGGTCATCAGATTGAGAAATCATATGAATCTGAATAGTGTTAGGAGGAGGAAGAGGAAAAATACCCATGAGGGAAGGATCCTTGAAAAGGCCCGACCCTATGCTCTCATAGGGAGTAGGGATCTGATCCACGTATGGAACGTTTTTCTCGGAAGAAGACGAGAAGAAGGATACCTGATTGATAGTAACAATATTTCCTTCGTGTCTAAAATTCAAAACACGAAAGAGAGTGGATGGAACACACAACATGGCATGAGTCCAACTGCAACCAAGGATAATATTGTAATTGAGTTTAGCATCAAATACCTCCACCTCAACATTGACTGTCTTCCCCTGCAAATTAATCGGGAAACTAGCAAAAACACCTAAGGTTTTGATTCTCTTCCATAAAATGCTTCAAGGGCATTCTAAGATGAATTTAGAGCTGGAGAACTAATGGATTTCCATCAATAAAATGACATGACACAGGTTTATGCACCCTCATCCACAACCGCATGATGCATATTAAGGCCATTAATGCTAACCTGAATAATAAGCCAATCTGATGCGGAAGTCATGGAACGAAATTTTCTAGATCAAAAGAGAGAAGGCTAGTATCGGAAGGATCAACCCCACCAGTTGTAGACAACAAGGCTTTCTGCTGAGATAGAAAATTCTGAAGCACTTCCAATGCGTACATCATAGATGGCGCCTGAGACAAATCCTCAACAATATTGTAATGCTGAGCGGCACGGGCGTTAGGTTTATACGAAGACTTACAGAGTACACCTTTGGAAGGTTGTTGTACGATGGATTCATCACTAGGCCTTTCAATTTCGAGAGGGCCAAAAATAGGCATAGGAGGAGGACCATCAACGATATCCTTCCCCAATGTCTAACGCAATCCATTATAATATTTTGATCGAGTCGCGATAGACACGGATGTAGAACCATTGATCATGAATAACTGTGATCCAAATGGAGCAGAGGATGGAGGTTGCTCTACCATCTGAGTCTGTTGAGATGGAAAAGGTTCTTTAAGAACAACCAGAGTCCCTTGAGTGCCTTTGAGCAATCGGCTCACTTCAGATCGTCTAGGACAATATTTGGTGAAGTGCTCATCATCACAGATTAGACAAGGGTACTTTGGTTTGCGTTGAGAAACATCGTTCAAACGAGGCTTTTGGGAATCCTATTTAGGGGTATTGGCTTTAGCTTTGCCTTTACCTTTCTTTTTACCTTTAGAAGCATTATCCGCTAGATTGGTCTGAACGACATTAACTTCTGTGAGCTTACAAGAATTCAAATAAGACTGAGAAGCGGTATTTTTGGAAGAAGTAGACTTCAGCTTCCCAGAGTTTTAAGATGGAGACTTTTGAGAATTATGAGATACGGAACCAATAATACCATAGACGGATGGAGTCACTGGTTATTGAGAAGTTCCAGGTTGGGGAGCATCAGGCAAGATATCATATAACGTGTCGGACTGAGAGTACACAAGATCAAGGTACTGGAAGTAAGAAATGGCATGTTCCTCGGTCACACATGCCCCCATAGCGATGTATTTTGTGATCTGATTAACAAAGGAGGTGGTGAACCAATGATTTAGAAGCTGATCAAGAATTTCAATTATGATCATGTGATGACGATGTCTCCACTCATGAATATGGTCCGAGATATGAGTAGCTCGGTCCTGTTGAAGTAAGGAGGTGCATCTCGGTATCATAGCAGATTGATAACTAAAAATGAGTAAGGAAAGCCATAGCTCAAGAATTTAAATCTTGAAAGACACCATGTGACAGCTCAATGTACCACTTTGCAGTAGCATCAGTAAGATTTCGCTGGAAAAGACGCAGTCGAATAGAATCATCGACCCAAGAGTTAGAGGAACACCACAAATGGTAAGTCATAACATGTGCTTGGGGATCTTCCCCAAATTTTCCCTAAAACTTAGGACAATCACCAGGAATCTTGGTCGGGACCGGAGGTCAATATGGATTATGAAGAATGGGATCATTCATTAACTTGGACACATCCAGTAACTCCAACGTAGCTAGAAACGGTAATTGACGATTAAAATTCATGGGAGGTCTTTGATAAGGACCTGTGTTCACATTCCACCCAGTTTGAGAAGGATTCTGCCCCCATATATTCTACCCCAGAGGGTTCTGACCATAGGAATTCACAGGATATTTCTGTTAATACTAGGGTTGAGGACCATGATATTGAGTCTGAGGAGACCATTAAGGTCTAGGTTGAGCAACATATGGATTTTGTTGCAGAATGTAAGCATGGCTTTGTGGTTGATTATAGACCAATGGAGGTTGATTTTCAGGGTAAAAACGTTGGGCCATATTATATACCGGTTGATATTGACTTTCAGGGTAATAAAGGCCTTGTGGTTGAACAGGCGGGCTGCTGAGCAGATGTACTTGGCTAATTAGGATAAACAGGTAAAACCAATTGTTGAGCTGGTTGAACAAGTTGATTCGGATAAATAGGTAAAACCAGCTGTTGAGCCGGGTGAACTAGATACTAAGGCCCACTAGGTTGTACTTGTAGAAAGTATTGGCCCGATGGCTGTGATGGACCAGGTTGTCCCTAATAACCAAGTTGACCCAAATAAGGACTAGAGGGTTGTCCTTGTTGCACAAAATTTTGACCATACGAAACGTTTGGCTATTGCGGTGCAAAATTTTTTCATTGTGGTTGCTACATTTGCCCCCCAGGAGCATAAGATGGTCCTAGCAGATTCAGATGTTGACTAGATAGACCAGAGGTTTGTCCTTGTGTGCCCAAAGGCGGACCAGAAGGTTGTCTCTATGGACCTGTGGCAAGACCTTGCTGAGCCGAAGGTTGTCCCATGGAGGGTTGTCCTTGTAAGCCCAAGGGTTGCGCCGGTAGAGTAGGTCCAAGATGAGGAACGGTCTGATAAGGATCATAAACAATCGAATAAGGATCAGGAAGAGGAAAATAGACAGGATTACCTTAAACATCATAATGATGTGGGAATTCATAAATGGGAGTACTAACAGCATCATAGTGAGGGATACGAGGATGATGAGGAGGTGGATGAGTACTCAGAGTATTCTGTTGTTGAACAACCAACAAGTACTCCTCAAATGTAAGTCCACCAAGAAGCAATGGACCAGAGGAAACTACACTAAAAGCAGGTGGGGCCCCCATGGTACGAGATTGTGAGCTACTTGGACCGGGATCAACAGACCTTGTAGGACTCTGAAGAATCGACTTGCGAATGTGACAAGATCCAGACGACTGAGTCGTAACAAATGGTGTAGACGAAGCTACACAAATAGTAAGTTGCACTGGAATGGACGTAACTGTAACCGATGAAATGGGTGTCGAAGGTGATAACCCCAACGACGAGAGGATAGAGCTATGATGAGGAACAGATGGACTGGATCATGCAATGGATGTAATGCCAGATATAATTTGACTCAAATACGTATACCCAGGTGGTAATCACACTGACGGTGGAGAAGACTGAGTAGATACATAAGGGAAATCTTGAGGAAACAATTGGTATTCTTCTATAGAAGTAGGAATTCCTTCATTGTTAGCAGGACTAGATGAATCCATTTCTAATGCCGCCATAAGATATTCAAAGAGAGTACGGGGGCTGGGAGTTACAACAACAACAAAAAATGGCGATCCTTATGTAAGAGGAGGAAAATCTCCCCCTTCCTCGAAATTAGACCAAGCACCTGAAGGGGGCCAATTATACTCTTCAGGAGGAGATCATGTTGCAAGGGGCTGGACAGATGGGAGAGTAGGCTGTGCTAACTCATCAGACCTAGTGGACTAAGGAGTTTCAAAAGAAACGTCCGAAACATAACCACCTCTAGGAGACAGCGAGGACGACGAAACCAGTGGTTCCGCCACTATGACCGAGCTTCAAACAGAAAAGAAAAAGATAACCAAATGAATGGTCCAAGATAAAAAACCAAGGAAAACCAAAACAGGCCAAGTAGAAAGCTTTTAACGGCCATGTAATCGTAGGTGATAAATTTTATAACAATGAAACCAAACTTTGTTGTTTCATATTTTAAGAGTCGAGAAACAGGAAAAAGGTGACTCTAGTCACTTTCAATTTTGAAATGAGCGTGAAAGGACAAGTGCTCGATGATCTCTTCTCTTTTTAAGGAGTCACGAAAATATCAAAAATGACTACTCAGGTATCTAAGCAAGAGGGTATACCAAGTATCTGTGAACTGCCATATACACCTTGGTGATCAAATGAAAGAGAAATGACTAAGGAATTAATGTACGTGCAGGTAATATCCGTGAATGTTGTGTCTAGTGTATCACGGTTACAAGGTGGTAGACTCAGCTTCCTATGGATAAAAGGATTGCAACCTAGAGGGGTCTCCCTTTATATACGCAATGGTACAGGGAGCACAAGTTTGTACTTGTGCTGTCTAAAGACAAAAGGAAAACGACAGCTACTAGGTTTTAATACGCCGGAACACGTCTCTAGTCCATACCACTAAGATATTGCATTAAGTTTCAATGCTTCCTTAGGTTAATTGAATACATTTACAGTTTATCTTGGATTATGTTTCAATTTCCAGGCCCTATCGTATGTGGATCTCAAATTCCTAAATGCAAACTACATGCAAATGAATACAATTTCCATTCAATGAATTCTAGATACAACAAGGATAGAGATCTTTCCAAACAATAGAAAACAATGACAATATGCAAAGAAATCCACTAATGCACCTAATGCGATCTAACGAAACTGAAAAACTCTTTCCTAGATTATGCCATACTAGTTATGCAAAAGAGCTCTTTCAATTTCAAATAGAAGGAAGATGTAATGATTTTATTTTTTCTTTTTTCAATGAAAATAAGTACACGAAGCACTAATAACATGAGAACAAAAACAACACAAGTACGAGTAAGCAAATGCGAAAAATGAATTTGAAGGACTCAATCAACACAAACAATCATACAAACACCCAAACCAATGCCGCAATCTTCCAAATCAAAAGTTTTCCAAAATGATCTCAAACAAGCAATGTAATCTATTCTTGGAGTGGTGAGGCGAAGAATAAATCAAAACGAAATGACTCTGCTACCAAGACAATCACTCGAAAAGATCAAGAAAACCAAATGCAATCAATCAAAAATGAGACTGACAATAGTCAAACCAACTCGATTCCAAACAGAAGGCTCAGTGCACTCATAGACCTAGAAACCCTAAGGTCTCAATCACACGGATAATATGATGGACAAATGACTAAGAAAAGAAAGCCGTCAATAGTAAAAAACAATCCCAAAGATGAAATTACACATAAAAAACAACCCAGAAGCAAGAAAAAAAGACCAAAAGGCTCATTAAGGAGGCCAAGCCAAATCCTACAGAGGTTGGCATGACTGTAAGGCTATAATCCATGCCTTACAGGGGTTGGCGCGACTGCGAAATGGGTAACCTACGCCAATTGGCATGACTATTCAAAGGAAAATAGCGCCAAGCTAGTTTACTATGGGAAAACAAAGGGAAAACCAAAAACTCAATGAGCAGAGGTCAAGCCTGACACTCTGGAGCTGAATAGGGAAAGGCAGACAAGCAATCAGACCTAAAAAGATAAACATGCAAGCCCACGACTGAAGTTGATCCAAATAGGTTGAAATGAAAAACTCACATTGATCCCCAGTGGAGTCGCTAATTTGTTTTGCAAGTAAATCCCCTCTACGGACAGAGACGATCCCTCTTGCCCTAGGGTGGGTCTAGCAACAAAATAACATGCTAAAGTGTCGATTCCTAATTATCGAACGAAAATCAAATACGATAGATGTCCTACATGTATTCCAACACTGTTGAGTTGTGGCTGTAATGGTGGAGACCTCTTGCTCCTGTCTTGGTAAGTCACAATCCTCCTGCGGCCACGCTCAGATACCTACTCAAGAGACAATAGACGAGTGTAGCATATGATAGAACAACATCATTCGTAATTACTAGTCAGTCAAAGAGGATCTACCAAATTGCATTACATATAACTCATAACACAAAAGGGAACTGGACAATAGTCACTTAATTTTATTAATAAGAAAGAAGAGATACAACTGAAGCTTTGACATTGCAGTTGTTAGCCACCTATAATATTTTGTTATACCAAAATATGGCTAAGATCTTTTTTGAGCCTCCAAGGAACAAATTTTATCACTAAAAATTTGTTGGCTCTTGAAGTCTCTTTAAGGCCTCATGCCTCTGTCCCAAATCCTCATTACTGTTCCTATTAATTCTGCTGATTTCCTGTAAGAAACTGCTGAAGAAACCATCATTTTTCCCCTTTCTCCCACTCATAGCTAACCTTCATTTTCTCCCCCTTTTTTCTCCATATTATTCCTCTACTTTTCATAAGTTTCTCCCTCCATTCGTGAAAATCCTCCTGACATGGTTTAAAACTTCTTCTTGAGGAGTGCCGAAACCCCCAAATCCATTTAAAACCTTGAAATTTTTCATAAAAAACAAAGTTTTATTGCTATGGACCTAAGCCCCTTGGGCTAAGTCCTAAACCACTTCCCCCCACATGCCCATGTGTTAAAACCAAACGCCAAAGCTTTTCGGCGCTAATCGCATCGCAAATATCCAAAGGGTGCATGAATTTGAACCATTACAAAGCTCCGATTGCGATTAGCCTTTCATATAAAACCCCCCGATCATATTATTTCCTCATATAACCATAGAGCCCGCAATCGGGCCATAAACCATTGAAAATCCCTCTCCGATCAATATTTTCCTTTGTAAACCCAAAAACCCACTTTCCGAAAGTTTTAAGTTAAAAACTTAAAACCACGTGATAAATATAAATGGGTTGATTGAAAAGAGCCGATTGCGCAATCGCAATCGGAAGCAACACAATGGGTTGATCAGAAAGACCAGGCTCAACGACCCGATTGCGATTGGCCCTTGTCTTTATACTCCCGGGCATATTACATTCCGTGAAAACCACCGGCCCCGCAATCGGGTGCCTTTTTCTTTTTTTTTACTTATACATTTTCTGCCCGATCCATTATAACTGTTTTCATTGCAAAAAATTTGGTTTTCATATGTTTAAAGGTTTTCCGTCGGTGCGTAGGTCGAAGCAATCATGACCGTTGATCTAGTCCTTCGATCCAACGGTCCGCGCACAATCGCATTACGACTTTTCCCTGTTGCGCAATCGCATGCCCATCTCTGCGACCTCCGATTGCGATCCCTCCGATTCATTCCCCGCCGTTGATCTGGTCCTCAGATCAACGGCCAGCGCTCAATCGCAAGTTTCTAATCGCAAGTTCAAATCGCATGCGTTTTTGTTTCATCCCTGATTGCGATGGCTCCGATTTAATCCTAGCCGTCCATCTCCTCGAAGATCCAACGGTCCTTATTCCCTCCGATCACAAGTCTTGCCCCCGTTTTGAAAACCCTCCGATTCATCTTCCGCTGTCGATCTGATCTGCAGATCAACGGCCAGCGCTTAATCGCATTGGAAATTTACATCACATGCACTTGCCTGCCCCCCCCGATTGAGATCCTCCGATTAGATCTGGACCGTCCACAATCGCTTTGACCCTCCCGATCGCACAATCGCATCGGAGTTTTTCAATCGCGTCCATTTTTGTATACCCCCCGATTGCAAACCCCGATTGCAACCTTCCGATTTAATCTGGACCATCCACGTGTTCGGATCGGAAGGTCCAAAACCACCCCGCCTTATTTCTTCTCCCCGCTCTCCTTTTCCTATTTTGCGTTGATCTCCACCGTTAGATATTTTTATCCGACGGCTACGCTCCTCCCCCGCCATCTGAAGTAGTTTTAAACCTATTTTTCGCAGGATTTCTTAATTGTTTTGTGTTTGATGCAGGTGTTCTAAATGGTTTTCCATTGTATCACGAAGAAATGCCAAGGGCTGGGAATGACGATTCTCATGCCCTCGTTTCATTAAAGAGAAGCCATCCACGGGGCTCCATTCCATATTTCGTCAGTACTCTATGAGTATTGATGCTGTAAAGCCCAGTGCGGGTCTGCACATCGACAAGACACTGTTTTAATTCAAACACAGTTAAAGAGTATAAGTTTGAATACAAAGCACAGCAGATGAAGATCGAAGACAATTTACGGGGATTACGGCTAAGACAGTTATCAAAAGCCTAATCCCCAATCTAAAACACGGTTTAAAAGAAAACCTAAAGTGTTTTATCAGACAGAAAGCCTCCACTGCTACATCTGAGGAAAATTGATTCCTCAGCTACCACCAAGCCACCTGTTGCCTCAAACCTTTCAAACAGAGGCCGTAGTTATTGAAGAAGATCAGATTTCACCTCAAAGCAGCCAGGGAGTTACTTCTACGAGGTAATCAATGCAGAAATATCTGCAGAAGTTACTCCCCACATTACACAGAGCCCCAAAGTCAAAATAAAGCTCCCACCGAGCTTTGATATTTATTGTAAAAAGTTAATACAGTGATCCACCTGTAAATTTCTCTCTCGAGCCCCTAAAAGGGCCGAGAAGTCTTGAACCTGTATTAATTATCCTGAGAGATATTTTCTCAGATCGCCTCCTCATTCTTCTATAAATGCCTTAGAAGAAGATGAGAAATTGTTGGTTGCAGAACTTTGAAATACACTTGAGCTCGAGACTTCTATTTGTACATAGTGTTCACTGGCCCTTGAAGCTCTGTTTGTGCTAGAGTAGTTAGGTTGAACAGTGAAGATGATTGCTGAACTGAAACATTGGACTTGAAGATTGTAACTGGTTTGACATCAATATAAAAGTTGTTTCTTGGGATCCTGGTCTTTATCACTGGTGAAGTGCTTCTTTCTTTGTTAAAATCATTTTCCTTCTATGTATGCCATATTGTTCATTTTCCCTCTGTAAAGAACAGTTTAAACAGGGTTAGGATTTTCTGTATAGCAGTAACCTTCTCTGGCTGAGAAATCTTTATCTTAATGTTTTCTTCAGATTTGTTTATTTAAGAATGATTCAATATAGTTTAAACAGTTAGGAATGTTGGCGTTCCCTCGTCCTTCTGTTTGCTCAAACATTTTTCTCGAATGTTATTTCCATTATTTGCTATTAAAGTTAGACTGGAGAAGACATGGTTTGCCCTGATTCCTAGATTCTTTTCTCCAAAGGCAGATTCTGAAAGTTTCCCTTGGTGTTGACTGAAAGTAGACTAGGTTTAAAAGTACTTTATCTGATCTTAAGTTACACTCTGTTTTTCTTATGTGTTTTCATACTTTCTGAAGGTAATTATGTGGATTACTGGATTGCTTGTCAATTAAGCTGCTTTAATAAGAACTTGCCCAAGAAGTCTATGGTTAGCCTTGTCCTTGGTTGGTTTTAAAACAGTTACTTAAAAGGCTTTTCTTGTTTGGACTGACTATAAATCCTCTGAGAAATTATTATCAGTTTCCACCCCTCCAACATTTTAATGTTTCCATTTCATCATTTTAATCTCAATAATCTTGTGGTATAGATGACTTTCCCCTTGGATCACACTTGATGTTGTTGTTCAATTAAAGCCTAGATATGACTCCATAGCCCAATGGACTAAAAACCAGCGTTATATCTATCTATCTGCCAAAACTGTTCTATTTGCTTGCAACTTCTCACTTTTGAAACTTTTTGCACTTAGGACTTTCCCCTCAAGTAACATTTCATGCTCAACTATCCAAAACAAAACAAAACAAAACCCTTGGCCTTCATAACTAGCCTAATATCATTACCTTAAGCTTTTCAAAGACAATATCCATCTTTGTACATATTGGAGAGATCCCTCTCCGGATTCAGGAGGGCTAGATCCTATAATCCCAAAGTTGGTTGAAATGATGTTAACTCTGTGATTGGACTCTCCCAATCTTGCTAATAAATTACAGAGACCTAACATTTCTGGCAACTCCACTGGGGATTGAGTGCATTTCACCTCAAACATTCTTAGGCACTCATAGACCCAAGATCTTTGGTTAGATTGGCATTCACATTGCTGATGGTGGATAGCATCCTACTTCAAATGTTCACATTCATCCACCTGGCGACTCCACACTCCATAATCCTCGAAGACTCCACTGGAGGAAGAACTTGAAAGATGGCGAGACCTCATAGAAGGGTAGAACATACTGGTTGGATTTGGTTTGAAGGATTCATTGTTTTTTTCTATCACTATGTTCTATCATGTTTTAAGCCTAATCAAGTGTACAAAGATGAAACCCACACTGAATGTGGGAAAAACCTCAAGCCTCAGTCTGCAGACCGTGAGCAGACCTGTACTTCTATGAAGAAACTGGTGGAACAAGAAGCTCATGTTGTATCTCCCACTCTTCAAGAAGCTTCAAGCAGTCATGAGCCCATTGTTACATCACCCACACCTACAAAGGTCATAGAAAGATATAAGCCTCTGGTTTTACCTCTTTTCTTCCAACCCCTGCCTGCAGAATTAATAAACCAGCTGCCTCATTTTGATGGAGAGAATAAAGGGGCTACTGCTGAAGAACATGTACAAAATCTTGAGGATGTACTTGAGTTGTATGAAATAGAAGAAGATGATGTGTGCATTAGAATGTTTGCCTTGTCATTACAAGGAAGTGTTAAGAGATGGCTCAAAGGCCTTCCAGAAGCAAGCATTTTCAGCTTTCATCAGTTTTCTCAAGTTTTCCTAGATAGATGGGCGGCCCCAAAGAATGCTCTTCTCATCCTAAAAGAATATCAGAATTTGAGAAGGCAGCCAGGTTAGACAGTGCAGAATTTTTCAGCCAGGTTCAATAAGGTATATGATGCAATGCTTTTTGATATAAAACCACCTTTGGGATGGGCTCTATTGCACTATCCAAGTTCTTTTGACCCAGAGGTGGAATTCTATATAAGGGAAAGAGAACCTTCGAGCCTGGAGGAAATGCAGGATATAGCCATCACTGTCGAATACAACATAAAGTGTAGGGAGGAAAGACTAAAAGCAGCAATGAAGGACCGGACGGAGTAAATAGCGCAGATCTCTTTAGAAAACAAGCTAGAAAGACTGATAGAGACTGCCAAATCCTTGCTGAGTGTAAAAGAGGAAGAATATGAGGCCGAAACCAGAAATGATGATTGGGAAAGACCTGCTCCTTATCCTCGAGAAAGACAAATCAGATCTCTGCAAGACAGAAGTCGCATGCCAAGCGTGCATGATGGACCAGAGTGTGAAACAGAAAATAAAATTGCAGATTATGTTGAAGAAAGACTCGCTGAGAGTCCTGAAGACTGGATTGGCGACGATGCTTGTAATTATGATTTCTCCGATGATGATCTGACTGATGATAATTTTTTCCAATGGGAAACTGAGCTCGCAGGGCCATCATCAGTAGATTCATGGGAAGAATATCGCGACCATCAGCTTCAGGAAAACGATGAGCTAATGCAGGCCATCTATGATACTGATGGAGAAAGCGTTGAAAGCATGATAGTAGGTGAAGATTCTTTGAATCTTCTATCTGCTTCATATTCGAACATCAGTTTTACCTGCCAAGAGGACAGAAGCCAGTAGCTTTTCAGCGCAGAGGACGAGGAGGAAAGAGATGAAGAAAATCTTGAACGGAATGAATGCCCAGAGCCTTCTCCCGAAGGGATTAAGGTAATCAAAGAAGCCCCCGCTCAAGAATATGTTGATTTTTTCACAGAGTTTAGCCCGTTGCAGCAGAACCAACCTGTGGTACTAGAGGACAACACTGTTGAATATAATGAGCCCTCTAGCTCAGGCTGCATTGAAGATGAGCGAGATCTCCTTCCCCGCAGGCGTCTCGGCCTTGATCCAGAGGAAGAGGAGGTATTCCTGGTTGATGCCCATATGCCAAATACTTTCAACCAGGAAGAAGGGGAGTGTGATTACAAAAGCCTCACTACAGATGCAGTGATTGAAGCTGCCCAGGATGCAGGCAACCTATCAGTCATGGTAGGCTTTGAAGAAAAAATTTTACATCATGAGTTTGTTGACCCTGTGGCAGACTACATGGAGGCCCTGATTGGCTCAGTTCCACAAGCATCAATCTTTTGCAAGAGCCAAACACAAAAAAATTGGTCACCACTGCTGGTGGCCTCGGTTTTGAAGAACCACATGCAGAGCACCCTGTGGTTATCTCTGACAGGCAGCCAGTGCTCATATCCTTTCTCACTACTGCTTGATTGGCTACATTGGCATTATTGTATCACCTAGAACATCATAGATTTCCAGTTAGAGTAGGGTAGATAGGAATGTCAATAAAGCTCAGTTCCGAGCATGTAGTTAGTTGTTGTTTTCTGCTTTGGAGAAAAATCAAGAATTCAAAAATACAAAAACGAAGAAAGAATGAAAAGAGGGAAAATTGACAAAACAATAAAGGTATAGCCCCATACCTAAAAGAGAAACAAATCTGAAAGTGTGCAAGCTTAAATGCCACTCCTGCAAAACACACTTCTAGTTAGTCAAACAGCGTAATCTTGACTAATTAGCTTTTAAATTTTTCTGCTGATAGGATAGTGAATTCGATTTGCCAAATTGTTCAATCTTGGCTTATCAGTAGATAGATTAGGATAGAAATTGAAGGTTCAAACAAACTCAAAATCTGAACCTAAAGTTCCCAAGAGAAAGATGACTCAAAGCTGTTTTATTTTCTGAGTCAAGAAGATGTAAAAATCTGGTTCTAATTAACTCAAAATCTGAACCAGAGAAAAAGAAATAACAGCTCAAAAAAAAGCAAAAACAGGGCTGTGAAGAAGAGAGAAGGCCGTGATGAGAAAATTTCAGATCCTAAGCCTTCCATTTTGATTTTAAATTTCTACAAATAAAATGTGCAGCTTGTTCTTATGCCATAGATCATAGCAAGTCAAACAGCTCAATCTTGACTTGACTATTTTTAAATTTCTGTTGTAGAATTTAGAGAATGAAAGTCTGTTGGACAGTTTAATCCCAACAGTCAGTAGATTAGGTAGAGAAATATCTGAGCTCAACTGTTTAATCTGAGTTCAAGAAGAAATAAGGAGTAGAAATAGATTAGATTTCCTGCTTTCAAAAGAATAAAATATTGTGTAAAGAGTTTGCCAATCCAAGTGCACTCTCATGAAGAAAAAATGTTAGATCAGTAGGATTGGGGTAGGTAGAAGTTGTATTGATGAAATTCATTTTTCTTTCATCACTGATATTATTTGTCAAAGAAAAACAAGAGCAAGCAATGGGTCAGGCACAAGTCAGCGTCCCAGAAATCAAGTCTGAATTCTTGATGCCTTCAAGAAGGCACCATCCCCAAGTGGAGCCACTGTTAGCCACCTATAATATTTTGTTATACCAAAAGGTGGCTAAGATATTTTTTGAGCCTCCGAGGAACAAATTTTATCACTAAAAATTTGTTTGCTCTTGAAGTCTCTTTAAGGCCTCATGCCTCTGTCCCAAATCCTCATTACTGTTCCTATTAATTCTGCTGATTTCCTGTAAGAAACTGCTGAAGAAACCATCATTTTTCCCCTTTCTCCCACTCATAGCTAACCTTCATTTTCTCCCCCTTTTTTCTCCATATTATTCCTCTACTTTTCATAAGTTTCTCCCTCCATTCGTGAAAATCCTCCTGACATGGTTTACAACTTCTTCTTGAGCTGTGCCGAAACCCCCAAATCCATTTAAAACCTTGAAATTTTTTATAAAAAACAAAGTTTTATTGCTATGGACCTAAGCCCCTTGGGCTAAGTCCTAAACCACTTCCCCCCACATTCCCATGTGTCAAAACCAAATGCCAAAGCTTTTCGGTGCTAATCGGATCGCAAATATCCAAGGGTGCATGTCTTTTAACCATTACAAAACTCCGATTGCGATTAGCCTTTCATATAAAACCCCCGATCATATTATTTTCTCATATAACCATAGAGCCTGCCTTGGCGCTTAAAGCTTGTAATATTCCATTCCCAAGTACATATTTCCTTTATAAACCCAAAAACCCACTTCCCGAAGTTTTAAATTAAAAACTTAAAATCACGTGATAAATATAAATGGGTTGATTGAAAAGAGCCGATCGCGCAATCGCAATCGGAAACAACACAATGGGTTGATCGGAAAGACCAGGCTCAATGGCCTGATTGTGATTGGCCCTTGTCTTTATACTCCCGGGCATATTACATTCTGTGAAAACCACTGGCCCCGCAATCGGGCGCCTTTTCCCTTTACTTATATATTTTTTTCGCCCGACCCATTTTTACTTGTTTTTATTAAAAACTTTGGTTTTCATATGAATGAAAGGTTTTCCCCCTGTTCCATCTCCACCGTCGATCACCGCCGATCGAAAGGCCATCGCTCAATCGCATCGGCGTTTTCCAATCGCGCCCTTTGTTTCTCCCCTCCGATTGCGATCCCTCCGATTCATTCCCCGCCGTTGATCTGGTCCTCAGATCGACGGCCTGCGCTCAATCGCATTGGTGTTTTCCAATCGCGCCCTTTGTTTCTCCCCTCCGATTTTGATCCCTCCGATTCATTCCCCGCCGTTGATCTGGTCCTCAGATCGACGGCCTACGCTCAATCGCATCGCAAACTTTTAAATCGCATGAGTTTTTATTTCACTCCCGATTGGTTGTCTGCCGTTGATCTCCTCTCCGCCTTCGAAGATCCAACGGTCCTTATTCCCTCCGATCACAAGTCTTGCCGCCGTTTCAAAACCCGCCGATTCGTTTCCCACCGTTGATCTGATCCTTAGATCAACGGTCATCGCTCAATCGCTTTGACCCTCCCGATCGCGCAATCGCATCGGAGTTTTTCAATCGCGTCCATTTTTGTTTACCCCCCGATTGCAAACCCCGATTGCGACCTTCCGATTTAATCTGGACCGTCCACATGTCCGGATCGGACGGTCCAAAACCACCCCGCCTTATTTCTTCTCCCCGCTCTCCTTTTCCTGTTTTGTGCTGATCTCCACCGTTAGATATTTTTATCCGACGGCTACGCTCCTCCCCCGCCATCTGAAGCAGTTTTAAACCTATTTTTCGTAGGATTTCTTAATTTTTTTGTGTTTGATGCAGGTGTTCTAAATGGTTTTCCATTGTATCACGAAGAAATGCCAAGGGCTGGGAATGACGATTCTCATGCCCTCGTTTCATTAAAGAGAAGCCATCCACGGGGCTCCATTCCATGTTTTGTCAGTACTCTATGAGTATTGATGTCGTAAAGCCCAGTGCGGGTCTGCACATCGACAAGACACTGTTTTAATTCGAACGCAGTTAAAGAGTATAAGTTTGAATACAAAGCACAGCAGATGAAGATCGAAGACAGTTTACGAGGATTACGGCTAAGACAGTTATCAAAAGCCTAATCCCCAATCTAAAACACAGTTTAAAAGAAAACCTAAAGTGTTTTATCAGACAGAAAGCCTCCACCGCTGCATCTGAGGCAAATTGATTCCTCAGCTACCACCAAGCCACCTGTTGCCTCAAACCTTTCAAACAGAGGCCGTAGTTATTGAAGAAGATCAAATTTCGCCTCAGAGCAGCCAGGGAGTTACTTCTACGAGGTAATCAATGCAGAAATATTTGCATAAGTTACTCCCCACATTACACAGAGCCCCAAAGTCAAAATAAAGCTCCCACCGAGCTTTGATATTTATTGTAAAAAGTTAATACAGTGATCCACCTGTAAATTTCTCTCTCGAGCCCCTCAAAGGGCTGAGAAGTCTTGAACCTGTATTAATTATCCTGAGAGATATTTTCTCAGATCGCCTCCTCATTCTTCTATAAATGCCTCGGAAGAAGATGAGAAATTGTTGGTTGCAGAACTTTGAAATACACTTGAGCTCGAGACTTCTATTTGTACATAGTGTTCACTGGCCCTTGAAGCTCTGTTTGCGCTAGAGTAGTTAGGTTGAAATAGTGAAGATGATTGCTGAACTGAAACATTGGACTTGAAGATTGTAACTAGTTTGACATCAATATAAAAGCTGTTTCTTGGGATCCTGGTCTTTATCACTGGTGAAGTGCTTCTTTCTTTGTTAATCGTTTTCCTTCTATGTATGCCATATTGTTCATTTTCCCTCCGTAAAGAACAGTTTAAACAGGGTTAGGATTTTCTGTATAGCAGTAACCTTCTCTGGCTGAGAAATCTTTATCTCAATGTTTTCTTCAGATTTGTTTATTTGAGAATGATTCTATACAGTTTAAACAGTTAGGAATGTTGGCGTTCCCTCGTCCTTCTGTTTGCTCAAACATTGTTCTCGAATGTTATTTCCATTATTTGCTATTAAAGTTAGACCAGAGAAGATATGGTTTGCCCTGATTCCTAGATTCTTTTCTCCAAAGGCAGATTCTGAAAGTTTCCCTTGGTGTTGACTAAAAGCAGACTAGGTTTAAAAGTACTTTATCTGATCTTAAGTTACACTCTATTTTTCTTATGTGTTTTCATACTTTCTGAAGGTAATTATGTGGATTACTGGATTGTTTTTCAATTAAGCTGCTTTAATAAGAACTTGCCCAAGAAGTCTATGGTTAGCCCTGTCCCCTGTCCTTGGTTGGTTTTAAAACAGTTACTTAAGAGGCTTTTCTTGTTTGGACTGACTATAAATCCTCTGAGAAATTATTATCAGTTTCCATCCCTCCAACATTTTAATGTTTCCATTTCATCATTTAATCTCAATAATCTTGTGGTATAGATGACTTGCCCCTTGGATCACACTTGATTTTGTTGTTCAATTAAAGCCCAGATATGACTCCATAGCCCAATGGACTAAAAACCAGCGTTATATCTATCTATCTGCCAAAACTGTTCTATTTGCTTGCAACTTCTCACTTTTGAAACTTTTTGCACTTAGGACTTTCCCCTCAAGTAACATTTCATGCTCAACCATCCAAAACAAACAAAACCCTTGGCCTTCATAACTAGCCTAATATCATTACCTTAAGCTTTTCAAAGACAATATCCATCTTTGTACATATTGGAGAGATCCCTCTCCGGATTCAGGAGGGCTAGATCCTAGAATCCCAAAGTTGGTTGAAATGATGTTAACTCTGTGATTGGACTCTCCCAATCTTGCTAATAAATTACAGAGACCTAACAGCAGTCTCCTCTAGTGGAGTTCAACTAAAGTGCCTCTCAACTCGTCGGGGAATTCATACGGGATGAAAGCATGGACTCAATATCTCTCAAGGGCATTCCTTCTGACTCTTCTCTATCTAACAATTCATCTATTCAAGCTTAGCTATAATATCTTTGTTCTATCTTCAACTATTCAGTCATTCAGCTATTCAAGTATTCAAGTTTAGCTAGCTTATCTCAAGGGAGAGAGCTCCTTTATATAGAGGGAAAGGAGGAGGTTTGGGATCCCTACAAAGGTGGAAGGGAGGCTTATCCTTTAGGAGGTTCCCATGGGAAGAGGAAACCATAAGCTAAATGAGGGAATCCGTGGGTTATCAGCTCAACCACTCCCAATGACTCATCCACGAGGTTGTTGTAATGGAACCTCCGCAATCTTTATTTAAAAAACATTCCTAAAACAGCTTGGCGCAGGTGGAAAACTCGGACAGAGAGCTAGCTGGCACGGGTCCCAGTGTTAATCTTCCTGGTTAGCACGAGGGCATAACTCACTACCCGCGCCAAGGTAAAAATAGGTGTTTTTGTGTCTCTGCTCAAGAAAATGTCAACAGAAGTAATATTACTCTCATGAAAAGGGACTCAATGATGGTCTTTGCAAGGCATGGCACTGCTTATTGATCACAGAAATGACCCTCCAATGGGCGAGATGGGGATTGCAGGGACAATGACAAAATGTTGTTTAACACCCATCATGGCAGCGCAACCATCTACCTCCATCTTGTAGAGATTCTTAACTCAAATCCCTATCCTCTTGGCTTGACCCATTATTTTATGTCACAGGAAAGCTTTTCCATTGCTGAAAAAAATGTCGTAACCTCTATCCTCCAACAATGCAACTGAGACCAAGTTTTTCTTCAGACCTAGAACATGTATAACATCTTTCAATTGAAATGGTTTATCTGACTCCCTCTCAAAGGTAATGGTACCAATTCCAGTTGCATTGTATCATCCATCGTTTCCCATCTCTATATGCATTTGGAGATCTTTCTCCTCCAAGTTACTGAAAATCTCCTTATCTCCTGTCATGTGAAAGGAAGCACCACTATCCAGATACCACATTGATCCCAATGCACTTGACACCATGCATGCGATCAAAGATAAATAAAGTTCAAATTGAAAGGCAAGGGCGTCACCAGTTGCAACTCCATCAACCTTCTTTTTCTTATTCTTCTGTGGACAGTTAGTAGCGAGATGCCCATGTTCATGATAGTGAAAACACTTCACCTTGGACAAATCCAGCTTCTTACCTTTAGAATCAGATTTTGAATTTAATTTCTTCCCCTTCCCTTTACTTGCCTTGGCAGCCAAATAAAAATCCTCTTCATCATCATGCTTTGATGAAGATTCATCTCTGGTGTTCCACCTGAACTCCTCCTGCACTAGATCTAACCACAGTTGTTCCCAATCCGAAAGTTTTTATCATTTGTAGATAAAGTCTTCATAACTGTGCCAACTCTTAGGAAGTCCCAAGAGAGGCAATCTCACTAAATCATCATCAGCAACAGTGATTCCCACACTCCCCAGTTCATCCCGACATTGGACAAACTTTGTGAGATACTTTGGAATGTCGTTTCCCTTTTCCATCTTGATATTCCTGAGTTTATCTTTCAGCGCCAATTTCCTATGGTCGTTTCTACTTTGGAAAAGATCTGTCAAAGCCTTCCACATAGAATATGGTGTGTCTTTCCCATGAAGGCTTGAGAAAATGTGGTCTTGTTGGCTCGAGGGGTCCTGACCCCTGTTCGACGGTTAAGGTTTGCCAAGAAACCCCTATACTATTGGCCCTTTCGATAGTGACCTACCTATATAGGCCAAAGTCTCACCCGAAGCTATATGGGAGGGTGATGGAACCAAGTTTCCGCACCCTAAGAGAGAGGGTAGGTAAGTCAAGTAGATCCAAGTTCGCAACCTATCAGCGTCGCATAAGAAAAATATATTTGCAAGTGTGTTAACAGTATAATCTGAAATTCAACATAATAGAGCTTACTACCATGCACAGATCTAGTTAGTACCTTTGCATCCACGTGCGTATCAGTAGTTATCAATACAAAATATTATAAATGCATAAACAATAGATTATAGATACCTTTCATACCATAATATATACATATTCGCAACAAAAACAGATAATACAATCGTATTCATAACTTCAATAGATTTGAAAGGTTCGTATCAACAATAACACATCAAATCCTGATAACACAGAGATACTTCAACTATATCCACATATATTAGCATAAAAAAAAAATTATAATCCAACAAAGCCTGCACACACAGCCAGCAGGGTCTTCACACAACAAGACTGAGGATCTCCATGCACACAGCTAGCATGAGTTCTTACCCAACAACCCTAAACAGATCTAACAATTGGCACTTAGCATCAGACTTAATTATTCTCAACCTTAGGACTCAAAATGTTCATCTATTTATATCAACTTATCCTACGCTTCCAGTGATCCATAAACCATGGTTTGCGGACACTTGGTCTACCCTTGGACCCATTACAATGCATTCAGGCTTTGACCCACCCCAAAACCCCTGCGTTAGATTAATTAATACCAAAAATATACAAAATTGTACAAAATTCGCAGCTTTTAGGGGACCTTGTTCCAATAGTCCCCCAACACAATCTTGTGACTTGTCCCGAGTCACTGTAGTGGTGGGATCTCCACCTTTGCTTGTAGCAACTTGAATGCATCTACCAACTCGAGCAACACTCCTTCACTTTGCGCAGCAACATTCTGAGCTATATCCACCAATTTTTGTGAATTTGGTCCCTCTGTGGTAGCCATGACACTTTCCAAACTCTGGTTAAGTTGCTTTACTGTGAGATCAATGTCCTGGGAGAGCTTGAGGGCTTCATCAGCCCAAGGCTTGAGACAGTCACCAACGTTTTTATTCTTTTAGCGGAGCTCTTCAATTTCATCTCATAAGGTGTGGCTGGTACACAACCGTGCTAACCATTGAGTAGGGATGAGAGTAAGCATCGTAGCTTCCAGCTTCTTAAACTGTTCTTCCTTCTGTCGCAGCGCCTGATTGAGCTCACGCAGGAGGGGGTCGTGCTGCACTTTGGTCCATAGCTGCATTGTTGTTTCCAAGAGTTCGGCACCTTGAGAGATTTGTCTTGTGATCACATTTGTAGCCTCCATAACCAGCGCGGCTCGCTGGGCCCTTACCTCTGGTGGTGTTTCTGGCTACAACATGGCCTGCAAATCCACAATCTGTTGCTCCATCTACGCTTTGACCACCTGAATCTCCATTTTCGAGGCCTTTAATGTTGTGACCAATCCCTCAATCTTGGCCTAAGGGGTGGAAAAAACTGGAATATCTTCGGATACATCCATACAGAGCCTACTAATGAGGTGTTCTAGCTCCGTCTGCTATGTGGTGGCGAGGGTACATGCAGCCTGTACCTGGGAAACTTCAACATTTTTTTCCTCAATTGTCTGCTCAGTTGTACTAAGCTGATGGTGCACTCGATAGTCCCTGTGTTGAATTTCTTTGAACAAAGAGGTGTGGACAACCTACAATGATTTGTGTGGAAACCATGTAGATCCAGTTGTACCTCTACACAGGCCTAGACTTGTGCTCCCAAGTCGAGTGGACTTACTGTGAGGGTTTCCCCTAGTAGGGAACAAAGGCGGCTTTCCACTGTAACAAGTGCTACACTCCTAGTTGTTGAGGCCATTCATATCTGAATCATACTTTTTTGCAGCATGTCCATCTTCAGCTGCAGAGCTTGGATCTTGGCCTGAAGTGTGTCAACCGCAGATTTATGTTTCTCTTCTAGAGCCAGCCATTTGTCTTCTGTAGCCAAAGTGACCATGTCTAAAAAATTGCTCGAGGTCCCCTTTGGTCAGTGTAACCACTTCGTCACGTTCTGGTCGTTAAGAGCACTACTTCTTTCATGGCCCTTTAGCAGGGTCACCAGTCCGCTTCATTACTCGAGGGGATTTAGGACCTCCCACCTCCTGACCTTCCGTATCCAGCTCCTACTATGAATCCTTCTGTGAGGCTTCTTCCTTCTCCATACTTATGCCTGGCTACAAACCCTTCTTCGAAGCTGGTTCTGCTTCCTTCCTCGTACCTTGGCCCTGTGCTCCGATTTCTTTGGAGGTATCGAGCGGGGTGAATTTCATAGCGCTTGTCCCTACGGTTCCCTTCACACCTAATTTGAACCCAATATTCCAATAGGGAGGCTAGGTTGTGACTAATCAGTCAATGTCCTCATCCGCAACCATGTACGGGAGTGACAGCCATGCTTGATTCGTGTGGCTTCTGATTTGGATGTTATGCATAGTTACCCAAAACACTGCGATGTCCTTATATTTTTCGTATACTGCAGGTGAAAAATGTGGCTGGGAATTGATTGCTACGGCTAGTCCACTCTGGAAGAGAACAAAAAAAAATTGATTGTCCTTAATCCGCTACGTGTCATTGGAGTCCCATAAATTTTTATAGCACGCCCCTTCACACATATTGGGCATAAGCTCAGAGAGGACCGAATCTTCTGGGGCTTCCCATGTGACCAATGGAATGAGAAGCAACAACCATGAGTAGAAAAATGCGCGCACCTGATCCTGGGCTGCGCGTACATTTTCCACGAACTCATCGCATAGATATTGGGCCCAATTGAAGAAACCTCCCTTTTCGCACTATCCCACCAACTTAATGACATACGCAGGGATGATGGCAACCTGGCATTTTTCCATCAGCTTGTATGCTAGTAATAAGGTACCCAGTTGTGCCCTAGGGTCACTGATGGTGTTGATCATGAAACCTTGAGTGTTTTGCAACACATGATAATCCTCACGTACTTTGTCAGCGATATTTTTCTTGTACTTTTTCAGATGCACAACATAGGGTCCGGGCCTTCCATGGGGAGGCCAGTAATTTGGTGAATCAATGCGTCATCAGCAAGAATTCGATCCTAGATCCACAAGTTGCCATCATGGACCAAGGCAAGCACTTGGCATACAAGTCAGTCTATAATGTTGTAATGGCTGAAATGCGGCATCCTCAGCATGTTTAAGAGCTCAGATCCTGGTAATCTGATTACCCAGCGCATGGGGACAATATTTATGCCATCGTCTTCCTGTATTCTTTCAAGATATAACTCGGGTGTGAGTTGAGGGAAGGCCTCCAAATTGGCTAGGTCATGGTCATCGAATTTCACCTCATGAAGCCTGCCAAAGGGTTTGCCAATGATAGGGATCTCGCTCGGTGTCAACGGCATCTGTAGATAGGTGCATAGACCATCAAGATTCTTCGGCGTGCGTGTCGAGGGCCTGCGAGGCTGAACGAAGGGTGGTAGCAAAATGATTGGTTGAGCCATCTGGGCCTTTTCCTGAGTAGACAGGGGTCTCTTTATTGGCCTAAGCGAGCTTGCCTATGTCGTCACCCGCGGGTAATTCATATTTTGGGGTGAAGTGCGGGGCTTTGCTATAGGGTAAAATGCTTGGGTTGTTGGTTATCGAATATCCCTCTCAGGGCTTTCTGGTGCCCGAGGTAGACAGTAATATTAGCTGTATAGTTCACAAAGAAGGCACATACATGTTCATATTAACTTAAAACAAATTGATGGAATAAGATGGAAGATTACCTCTTTAATGATCTCGAAGTCTTTTGGAGAGCACTGAGCAGTGAAGTAGGAGTTCTCCTTCACCAGCTCCAAATCTTGATCCTGCAATCAATTAAAGCACCCTTTTAATCTCCACCATAATATGCATTTCCTATCAATTAAGTCAATATATAATAAACATTTAAACTATACACATCTAAGCCATTCATCTCATGCTATATAAGTGATTAAATAACAATGACAATATCAACGCATAGAATGGACAAAACAGATACAGTTCTATTGATTTATAAAAGGGAGGATTACAACCGTCGGTTGTACCAAGCTCTCCTCAGCCTTCCAATCTCTATATCTCTCAAAGTTGTGATGTCTTGACCAACAAGTTCTCAATGAACTTCTTTGACCTTTGACCTCCACACTACAACAATGATCCCTAGTTCACAAGTATTCAAAAACTTTGACAATCCTTTGACCTTGAACCAAGAGCCTTCAACTCCATTTTATAGGAGATGGAGAGAGAAATCATTGCCCTTCTCTTTCCACCAGTTCTGAATAGAAAAAACCAATATGTTTCCTCAACTTCCATGCTTTTTCCTTCCTTGAGAGTTCAATTGTTTATGGCAAGGCCCAATAAGAGATTAGCGCTTTGCAGTTTCCTTTTTGTACTAACTCTCTTGTGAGAAAAAGCTGGAAATTCAAATAATTCTCCGTGGGCTTTTCCCATTCCAAACTCAAAACACGGGTAACGATGCCCTCTAGTGTAAACAAAGCATTTCCCTAGCCACTAACGCGGCCTATTCACTAATCAGGTGCTTTATAACGCTCTTATGTTGTTATATTGAGGCGTTACCTTGGCAGAAATAGATTTAGTTTAGGTTTTTGTATTCCTTCCATATTTATCTTCTCCTCTGAGCTGATGAGGAGGTATTTTGACCTGTAACAGGCTTCATCCCAATCCACTTAGTAGGTTTCCCTGATCCTTGCGCTTTTTCTTTTCCCTTCTTCTTGATGGGACTTGGCGTAGATATAACTTCCTCTGCCTCTGATTCGACCTCCACTACTTCATCGATTTCTCATTCTATTGAGGTCACAGGTTCTAAGGATTCAGTGGGATTAGTGGTCCTCATTCTGGCATGAAAAAAAAATCCAGGTGGCTACTGTCTGAGGGGGAAGCACGCTCAAACATCCACAAAGCACAAGAGGCACAGAGTCGTACAGAGCACAAACTGTTCAAACTATACAAAACCCTCTTCTAAACTATCCCCTTTATTTTATAGCCTTTACGATCGACCAACGGTTGGGTAAACCTTATCTGGAACTTACCATCAAGTAAATGGTAAAAAATCTTCCAAAATTGCCTCATTAATTGCCGGCCACCCGCTCCTTTCAGCGGTATCCTTTTCCTTTTACCTGATATTACTATTCCAACGGCTAGTTTTCGCACCTTCTATGCGCCTAGTGCACCCCTCCACTCCCAGCGTTCCTTATGCACTCCTAGCGCATCTCTGCGCTCCCAGCGCACCTTCTGAATTCTGAACATATGCTTGTGCCCCCTGCTTACCCCTGCAGGCTTCCACATCGGTGGCCGCTTCCTCCGTGTACCATGGTTCTTTCCATTCTTACCTTCCTTGGTGGGCATACCCCACCCTATATAGCTACTCTGACCATATAGTCATTTGATCCGATACAGTTTGATTCGGCTGCCATTGACATAGCCAGGTAACATATCGCCACGCAGGGTAGCTAGTCGAACAAATCCTCCATCCGTGATTTCTTTAACCATATAGGGGCCTCGCCAGTGCTGTCGGAACTTCCTTGGGTGCTTCACAAACTGTCTATCATACAACAGGACCAATTCTCCCTCCACAAATTCCTTTTGTCAAATATTTCGATCACGCCATGCATTATCCCAAGCCTTCTGAACTTGCTGATCGAAATTAGCAATGAAACGATCTTCCTCCACAGCCACAAGCTGCGCTAAACATTCCTCCATGATATCAGGCTCCACCATGTTTGTAAAAGCTACAATGCATAGGCTAGGAACAATATACTCCATGGACATAATGGCCTCCTTGCCTTAGACCATTCGAAATAGTTTCTTCCCAGTCAGCTTCTTACAGGTGGTTCAATAGGTCCAAAGAACAGATGAGATGCATACGTCCCAGTCATTATGATCGGTGTTATAGACCATTATCAGTGCTTTCTCCAGGATTTTATTAAAATCTTCCACTGCCCCATTTTCCTTTGGATGATATAGAGTGCTCTTTGCTTGATGGATCTGAAATTCTTTCGTCAAGGCCTGCATTGTTTCATTGACAAAGTGCATGCCTCTGTCGCTCATCACGATCTTTGGACACCAAAACCTAGTCAGAATCTATTCGAAAATGAAGTGTGTAGTGGTATCTGTAGTGAAATATTTCACCGCTTGTGCCTTAGCCCATTTGGTTACATAGTCAGTGGAAGTTATGATGTAGCGCATGGCTATCTTCTTTCCCGATGGGTTGATAGGCCCTACGAAATCAATGGCCCACTTGTCAAATTCTTGCAGGGCCATTTGCAGTTGCAGGGGCATTTCATCTCTGCATGATGGCCTTCTTGTTCGTTGGCACGTATTGCAGGCTCTGCAATATCCATGAGAGTTACTATGCAAGGTAGGCCACCATAGGCCAACTCTCAAGATATTTTTCATTGCGGCCTTCCCTGCATAGTGACCTCTTGCCACACCCTCATGAGCTTCTGCTAAAATATCTTGCCTTTCATGCTCCAAAATGTACCTTTGCAGCACTTTGTTAGCTCCCATCTTATATAGATGACCTACAATGATGGTAAAATCTGTTGCGCGGGTTACCAACTCCTTCTTCTGTTGTGCCGAATATTCCGCAGGTGCCATTCCCGTGGTCAGGAACTAAATGATGTCAGCGAAGTGTGCATCAACTACTTTAATGGTGAAAAGATGCACATCAGGCAATCCCTCGTCTAGGTTGGTCAATTCTTCACCACTTTCGATTCGGGACAGGTGGTCCAGCCCAACATTCAACTTTCCCGACTTAACAATGATCTCAAAATCATATTCCTGAAATAATATTTGCCATCAACAGATTCCCCCCCCCCCCCCCCAACACAGGCTTATTCACTAGGTACTTCAAAGTCGAGTGATCTGTGAACATTTTGAAGTGCCCCCCTAATAGATAGTGTCGATACTTCTGTAATGCGTAGACCATGGCCAATCCCTCCTGCTCTTTAGTGGATGTTCGGTGCAGGAATTACACTTAAGCAAACTCCTCAACACTTAATTTGTCAACCCGGGGGATTCTTAAACTTAGAGACGAAGCACAGGAAATGGTAGAGATGGTATGAATCTTCCTAATATAAATCCATACTTTATTTAAAGGAAAGATTGCAGAATCAAATTAAAAAGATAAAAAGGAAACTTGAACCATCAAAATAATCTAAGACTGGAACAAGGAAGAATGCATTTGCAAGAGGGAACTAAAGATAAAAGGCAAGCACTCTAGCTAATTATTGTTTAACTACTGAGTGTGTGTTTTTATTTAGTAGAGACACTAGCAGTCTCATCAGATGGGTCCTTAAACCTGCTCCTTTAGATATTTCCTTCTTGCACTAATCTATCCTGCACTATCGTAGTATGCTTGCACTAGTGCAGGAACAGATATTTATGCAGAAGGTATAAATGGTATCTTTACTAAAGGCTTTTTTTACTTCATGCAAGGGCTTGAACTTTTCTAGGTTCAAAGCACTCATATCCCGTGGCAAGAAACTAGTTCTTGCACTAGATCAGAGCTTCCTACACTTAGCATTTAATTCTTAAAATGAGTGCTTAATTATTGCAAGTGTTATTATACTGTTAAATCAAATTGCACGCATAAAAAGTGAATGTTTCTGATCTTAACATAGTGATGGAATAAAGAAAAAATCAATATACATTTATCCTGTCATAAGAATTTAATGAAAGAAATAAGATTGCGGGAAGTAGACTAAGAGGGCTTGATGCATCACACCAACATGCATTGGTGCAGGTTAATTTCTCCTGCTTGGACCAGGTGGGGAAAACCAATCAAACAAAATTGCAAAAAAGGAGATATCACATTAACGTGCACTGGTGCAAGGTTATTTCTCTTGCTTGGACGAGGTGGGGAAAACCAATCTGAAATGAAGTGCAGGAAAAGGAAATTTATCTACTTCACATAACAGATCTGCTTTCACTCAGACAGGAATGCATGTGCTTAAAATTAAATCACACTTGGCAATGTAAACACAAATTACAAGAAAACGAGAAATGGGGTAAACGTGCTGGGTTCGCTGGGCCCTAGCCAACCAGTGTGTTACCCTTTTAAATAAAAACGCTGCTCAGTAATTTAATCAATTCATCAGCTCAAATACAGAAACGAAATTTGTGAAACATGAGGCAGAGCTCCCTTTTATTAATTCACTGAGGCAAGTACATACATTAATACATAGTCTAGCCCAGATTCGGGCAATAAAAAAATACAACAACCTATTACCGCCTCTCTGGCTGTGTCTCTGTTCTCTTCTGCTATCAAAAAATTAGCCTCCATAGTCCTATTTACATTCTACATTATATAGATCTTTTGCCAAAGGCCAAAATAGATCATTCAACCGATTACATAACCAAATGCAGAATTTAGCTTTTCGACCTTCAAAATTAGAAAGTTAGCAAAACTTGCTGTAGCCAATCTTCCATCTTTCTTCCTTGCTGTAGTAAGTACTCTAACTACCTAGTAAACATTGGAAATATTGATAAGTTACAAAGAGTGATTCAAAGTGCAATTTTCTTGGCTAAGAACCCTGCTTATCATTCAAAGACAAAGCACATTAATGTTTAATATCACTTTGTTAGAGATATGGTTGAGGCTAAAAGGGTGTTGTTGGTAAAGGTGGACACTTTGAAGAATGTTGTAGATGCATTGACGAAGTCTGTGAGCACTCAGAAGTTCTCTTGGTATAGAGAAACAATGGGTGTTGAAGAATTGGTCCAATGACTAAGCTCTCCTGTGGCCCCCTACAGAAAGAAAACAAGAAGTGGGAGAATGTTGGGTATGTGTTATACTTTTTCCACGACTAGCCCCACGCGCTATATGTTGTGCCGGGCACAACAGGGTGGTCACAAGGGGGTGGGCACCCCGCCCTATCGGGGTCCGGGGCACCGCCCCAGCAAAAATATTTTTTTGGTGTGCGGACCCACTCTTAGGCGGACCCACCCATGTTTTGTGCATGAGTTTGCACATGGTTTTGGGGTACGATGGTTTTCGGCCCCTGGTATTTTGTAGATCCAGTCAAGGGAACTACGGTTATGTTATAATCTAGGGTTAATGGATTGGGGTTTATGTATGCTTCAACATGTATATATATGTGTTGTAACACTAAAAGGAATATAATGAAAAATCAAGCTGGTTGTCCCGATTTGGGATCCAGGGGAAAATCTCTGTGTTTATCTATTTTATGTTTTATGCTCTCATTATTTTTTATTTTCTGTTATAAGATTTGTTTGTAGATAATTTCTGTTTAGGGTTAAAACCTACACCTATAGCAGCAATAGAAGAAAGAGGCATAATAGATTCTATTTTCCTACATTTGATGGATCTTCCTCAAGAAATGTCAAGGCTTGGAGGAGGGAGTTAGATTCATTTTTCAAGCTACATCTTGTGGCTAAAGAAGAGGCTATTCAAATTGTAGCACTTCATCTTTTAGATGAAGCAAAAGATTGGTGGTTTGGGCACCTAGAGCATGCAAAGGTGACCAAGTATTCAGATTTCTTTCACAAGTTGAGGAAGAAGTTTTATGTGGAGAAGACAGAGTTGTGCTACAAAGAGGCATCTCCAAAGGGAACCAAGGAGAATGTCAATATTGTCACTCTGGACAAGAGGTCACTACTTTCACCACCTACTGCAGAAGTACTTGTATCTGGAGAAGAAAAACTTGCATCTTTGCAAGGTAGTCTTGAACTCTTGACATATGGAGTCCCATGCATGGATCATGATGTATGAGGAAGGATAGGAAGATACCAACGCTGGCACACTTGAATAAAAGAGGCCATCACTCTTACCAGAAGTTGGAGACACTATTGTTCCAGGTGGAGAAAATATTGTGTTTTTTCAAGAGATCCCCACATATTAGTTGATCCAAGGTATGCATAAAATTTCAGCACATATTGTTTCAAGACCAATGCATAACCAAAGGTTAGAACCAAATTCTGATTTGAAGCAGAGACATATCACAGCGCAGAGGACCCTTAATCTAATCAAGGAGGTGACTGAAAACTATCCCTGTTCATCATTGTTGATCTACATTCAACCCTTGGAGTTGAGATGTAGAGTTTTAGAAAATGGGATTAGCATTATCCTATGTACAATGACTGATTGTGAGATCAAGTTGTAACTTGCTTTGAGACAGTGCATATATCACCCTGCAGATCTACAGTGCTATCACTTAGTAGCTGTGACAAAGAAAGTGCTTCATCATTCTTGGAGCATTATGGAGGTAGCTTCACTCATGAAGCAATGGAAGCAAAGATGAAAAATGGTAGACATCTTGAAATGAGAAACCTTTTCCCCCTTGTAGATGACCCTTTCTCAATGAGCCTTTCACTGCTCAAAGAGAAACTTCTACTTGCAGAAAATCAAAACCTTATTTGGTTTTGGAGGGCCTTTGATGGAGAGAGAATCTCATTAAGAGATATCATTTGAGATGCATTTCAACATTTCAGGAAATCAAAAGTTCTTCAAAGGTTTGGGAAGGATGGCATTCTACAAAGGGAGGATGCCATGATTATGCAGTACCTCATTCATCATCCACATGGGAGTGAATGGGTGAGGATGATAAGCAAGGGGTTGCAAAACCACTTGCAGAATTGTATGGGCCAACATTCTTGGTTATGCTGGTTGCCATTGGGAGATTTTTGTCACTTTCCAAAGGCACCTATTTTTCTGATCCATGCCTTGAAAAACACATATGAGATGAAGGAGGAGGCATGGTTGCGCTGGCTGCTCTTGGGTGAGTATGGATACCACTCAATAATTCATGATTTTATGATTCATGCCTTGTGTATCAATGATAGTATGTAGCAAAAGAATGCATGTTCATTTTGGTTTCACTTGAGAGAGTTTGGCCACCACATGACATCTCCTATGTCTATGTGTTTTGTATTGTGTAAAATTTGGCATATTGATCTCTTGATGTGCATTAGTGATTTTCCTTTGTATTGGGCTGATGTGACATCTCATATGTCCATTAGTATTCTTTTGCTTCATGATGCACATGAGGAGGAGAGAAAGCAACAAGATCTCTTGTTGCTTGGGTTTCTTTTGGGGTAGTTTGGCTTGTCCATCTTACATGGAGGAGATGGGGGATGGTAGCAAAGGGCCTTACTCCGGTGGTTATTGTTAGGAGAATATGGTTTGACATCTTTGTCTACCCATGTTACTTCTTCCCTTATTCTTTTGCATAACTTTGGAATAATGAAGTTTGGACCCAACAAGGCCAACAGGGCTAAGTATGAGAGCATCTCAATGCTCAATCTAATTCATGAAACATGGGATGGAGATATGTATTGTGTGATGGAGCTTTTCCTTTGTGAAAATAGCCACCTTATTGTATGTACTTCATGTATTGATGATGATGTTGGACATCATATGGTTGTCTCTTGGTACTTCATGATGGAAGGAGAACATCTAACCAAATAGTTGGAAGTCATTCTTTATGCTTTTAAAAGAAAACTTTGGAACTAAACATGCATAACCTATTGCAGCAAATGGAGGAATCCTTCCTTATGTGGATGCCATTCGAAGGGGAATAGATGGCTTTGCATCTACTTTTGGAGTTGTTTGAGGACAAGCAACATTTTGCTGGGGGGGACTGTAATATTCCCAACTTTTCACATCATATTTGGAATATTAGAGTCCTTGATTTTCTTAATGAATTAAGTAAATAAAATGTTGGAGGAACCCACAATCCTCAATAATAATAAATATCCACCTTGTGTGTGTGAATGTGGACTAATTTAGCCTAGATCTGCAAAAAGAGGTAGTTGAGCAACTGCTAATGTGAATGAGATTGGAGATCATGTCCCATTTAATGAGAGAGATCATGGAGGGTTGATTCAGTCAACTAAGATGTTGAAGATTTCAAACAAAGGATCATTGAGAATTAATGATCAAGTGATGGAGGATCATGTGCAAATGAAGCACACATGATGGAGGAGGTGTACATTGCACCTAGACTGTTTGGTTGATTTGGTCAAACAACACAGTCCCACTTGGAGGATCTTGTCCACATGAGACTACATAGTTGATATTTGGGCCAAGGCTTGGGATGGCTCAAACATTATAAAGAAGATGAAGGCAAAGGTGAAAGGAATCTTGGATTATTGGATGTATGATATTTTAGATCTAGAATTATCAAGTGACATTCCACTACATTCTTGGGCTGTTTAGTAGAGATTGTAGGTGCTGTTTAGCACAGGGTGTTCTCAGGTAGGAATCCATCCTCTTTCTTTGAGTGATCTCTAAGGAAGAGGTTTGTACTTCATTATACATCAAGCTTTAAGTTCCATTTCCTTTTTCTACTTTCTGCAGAACATTCATATTCAGAAATCTGCAGATTTCTGAAGATCAGTTTGGAAGGTGGAAGTTGTCTTCAGTACTTTAGTTGGAGAACAAGGTGAGGGATTATTCCCATCACTTGGGCTTATAGATCAACACTCCTAGAGCCACATTGCAGATCTAGAATCAGGCCAAAATTTATTGACCTCCTATCAGTAGTATTCCCTTCAGGAATAACGTTTTCCATATTATAGATATGAAAGGAGGAAGGAAGTTGCTAGTACTTCAACTAGAAATCCAATGGAGGATCACTCCTTCAAATTTCCATCAGTCTCACCATCATCCTGGAGCTTATTGTAGCATTTTTTAGTAGGAAGAAGGCATCTCTTTCCCTCACAGCGTAGTTTTTGTTGGCAGCTGTGTTGCAGCAGCTGAATTCATCATTGGAGGATTGAGAAGGTATATCTAGAGCTTCTAGCTCATATATTTGATTAAGGGATCAACCCTTCCAGCATAGATCTGATATGAGCACACATTTCAGCCATCTATTCTTCATATCTAGCTTCAGATCTATATTTCCCAGCAGATCAAGGATCAAATCCTAGGGAGGTGATTTTCCAAAATTGCAGATCTAGAAAATCCTTTCTGGGTTATCTTGGGAATCCATCACATTGGCCAGATCTTGAATCTTGGCATCATCAGAGCTCGAGATTTGAGTAGATATGCATTCTCCTTTTCAGCCTGCACTTATATGCTCATGTTTAGCTGAAAGGACTGCGCAATATTTACTTCAGCGCCTCCATAGTTATGTTGTACCTGTTGTATGCATGTTTTATGGGTGATCCTAGCTCATCTTTTTGGCTAGATCTACCTACATCCTATACTTTTGTAATTGAATCTTCTCCAATATAATAAAATGGCTCAGCTCTTTCTGCATATTATGATGTGTACTTAGATTTGTTGTTTATCTTGCTGTAAGTTCTTATATCGTGTGAAGTATTACTGCATTCTCCCCTTTTGGGATATTACACCTACTGTATCATCATCCCAGTAGTCCCCAATCTTAGCCAGCTTAGGTTGCTCCTTCATTCCAATGTTGACTTCTTGTAGCTTTAGAGGCTTAGTAACATCAAAATTTTGTAGTGTGGGTCCAGCCACTACGTGTTGCCCTTCTGATTCTGGGATAGAGACATTTCGTGGATCGTCATTGCACTCTTCTATGGCTAAATTCTGGCAGCTGACAATATACAGCATCTGTGCTTCCCATGTTGGTGCCCTAAGTGTTGCGTAAGGTTGTGATTCATCAAATACGAAGGTATCTATATCCTGGATAGCTTCTTCAAGCACCTTCGTTCCTCCTACTAACCCAAATGTCCCTACAAAGTCATCCTTCAATGTTACCTAGTGGCAGGTGTGGTGATGTAGCTTTGCATCCAAATACAATGTAGTGGGAATTGGTCCCAAGGCATGAATAAATAGGTGAACCCATTCTCCTACATTCCGGTTGCACCATTTCTCCATCTAGGCAAAAAAATGCTCGTGTGGGTCCCCTGGGCCAAGGAATGTATTTACACGCAAGTGAACCGAAGGTTCAAATCACAAGACCATCATATCTCAACACTCTTCCCACTCCCGGAATGCATCTTTGTGCGTGTCCCACCACCTCGCAGGTGTTGCACACATGGCTAGATTAAGGGCCCATAGCCTTCGCTCTCTTGGAACCTCAGCTTCAAATGCTCGTAAAAACTTCTTAATATTACCATAACCATTAAAGCAGGGTAGTTCTCTTACCTTGGAGGAGATGCATCGGAAGTTCTTGGTGATTCTAGGACATCGCAGCACAGATACATAATGTAACCAGTTCTGCCAGTTTTACATCTCTCCATCAGAGTCAGAGAAACATTCGCTATCCTTTTCCCAGCAAAGCACACCATTAGCCATGGGATTGATCCAATCTTCATCCCGAGTAGTTAACTTATAGATGTGATGCACATCCTCTTCTTCGTGCACCGGCTCCGTATACCATTCTCCTTCTGCAGGGAACAATGGTACTATCACCCGCATACCTTCATTTTCAAACACCATTATTCTTTTCTTTAGATTGATGATACCTCCCATATCTATGGCCTAGTCCAATCCCAAGAGCGCAGGGTAGGGGTCCGCATATTCTACAATCTGAATTACTTCAAAGTCAGCTTGGAACTTAAATCCTATGATATGTACAACGATATTTGATATTATTCCCAATGGTATGATATTTTTCTGATTGGCCATGCGCAATTGGATAATGGACCATTCTGTAATATTCCTTTTTCAGGATTTCTCATAAATCATGCATGAAAAATGCATTTACAGCAACATATACAATAAAACAATGAAATCATCACTTTAATCCCATGGATACATCTATGAATCATGTAAATACAATAATACATCAAAAATAAATGGAGCTAGGTGGGTTAAACAGACCTCCCACACTAGTGTAGCTGAAAAAGGTGAAAAACCCCAAGACTGCAAAATGCTGGAGCAGCTGCTCAAGGGACTACACAGTCTAAGAGAGGGTTTACACATAAAATTATAGGAGAATCATTTATATACTCATATATTGATAAATAATTCTGAAGTACAAAGATCTAATCTCCTATACAAAATACAAGATAACCCGGCAAGGGTTTCTTGTCAAATACTCTGCATACAAATGTGATCTTCAGAAAATAATTGAATAGTCATTGAAACACTAAAGAATAAGAGTATAAAATGCTGAAATATTTCTGATCTGATGAATATCCCTCAAGGGATTCCTCCCATGAAAGGTTGAACCTCTCAATCACAAGGAAACTTAGCAGTGGAGCCACCAAACCATGCAATGAGTACTGCCTCTAAAATAACACACTCCCTAGCAGAAACAACTGGGAGGGTATGAGAAATGTGTGTTATGATACCAAATATATGAAATAAGCTCTGGATATCTCCAAACAGATCTCTCAAGTGAAGGAAACCTTCCTCCAATGAGAAACTAGCTCAGAAGCCAAGATTCCAATCCCTTCCACTGCTGCACCCAGCAACACTGCACAATCTCCGGAAAAGCTTTGCTGATGTAGATGGCTGAAGCTTGGCCTGAAAACATGATGTGGAATGATGAATAAAAACTCTCCCAATGAGCTACTCAAAGGGAAGAGGTGGGATTCCCGCCCGGGAACACCCAGTGCTAAACAACACTGCAACTTTGCTAAGCAGCAAAGCAGCAACAATTCTTGGCAGCCAAGAATAATAATTCTACAACATGATGAATAATTTTTCCATCCTATTCCTTATATAATATGTGAGTTTTCTTTCATTTGGCCCCACTCACTTAGGTTCTTCTAACCCAAGTTACATTCCCCTCCAAAATTGCGTTATCCATCCTAGGATTCCTCCTCCACTAAAACTGCGTTGTTGACTTGGTCAAAGCAGCTTCATTTTATCTTTTTCCACACATGGAGGTGTCTTATTGAGCTATAAAGAGTGTCTCCTTTCACACTTGGAGTGTTTTTATCCTCCTTAGGATACTTATGGGATTTTCTACCCATTTATTTACCGGCTATAGCTCTTGTTAACTCTAATGTTACATTTAGCTTGGAAGCTAAAATTTTGGGAAAATTACAGTCCTCCCCTCCAAAATATTTGCTTGTCCTCAAGAAAATGCATAAGTAGAGAAAAATATCTCCCCTCCTCCTCATGTAGCCTCCATCATTGCATAAAGAGAATCTGCAAATAAACTATCATCCAATGCTTCCTCCCAAGTGTGCAAAACCAAAGTGTCTACATCAATCAAAGGTGGAAAGTGTGAATGGAAACATGGTATATGTCTCATGGCCTCCACAAAGTAGGAGTGATGATCATCATGGTGAATGAGTGCCTCCCTCATCCATGCAATCATCCAAATGAAGTGACTCACCCTCCAACATGGTAACTCATGAAAAGTCTCTTCCACCTTGTGCTCCTGAAATGAAGGTGGGATAAATAAGTGAACATGATAGGCAAGAGGGCCTATCCCATGATTTCATCCTCTCCACTCATGATAAGTGTAGAGGGTATCCTGATCTTGGGCTGAAACATGATTTCCCTCCAATTGCAAGAAGAAGATTGAGCCTCCAAAGAATATTCCTCCAAAATCATGAGTCATGCCAACCCAAACCATTCCATTCAAGATGAATGGCACATCATAACCACATGGCACCCAAATGAGAAAATGGCTGAAGGTTATGTGCAATTCTGGATGATGCATATGGTCTCTCTGGTGGATACAACGCAGTTCTCCCAACTGCTGCTTGAGAATGTCATATGGCAAGTGGTCCTGCAACAAGTTACAAGCTATATATGTTTGTTCTACCAACATGGGGAAGTAAGCATAAATTTATATCAGCTGTAAATATATAAAATAACAATACACTTGCCAAATTTCATGTATAGATGGGCTACTATCATCATAAACATTGGTCCTAAAGTGACCATGAAACCCAAAAATACTCTTGCTCTCATATGGAGCAATGCACTCTTTACATATGGTGAGAAAGTACAAATACTTAATATAGTAATAAATAAGCACATCAATGTCTTTCCTACCATGCATCATGTGTGAGCTGAAAGTGAGGCCCATGTATAAGTTCCCCCATGGGGATTCCCTCATAAAAATCTGCAAGAATAAAGGGTACATATACTCTTTGGAACACTCCATCAATAAGAACACTTTCCCATGTGACAGTGTTGTAGGCCTTAGAAATAAGGCTCCATGACTCCTCTCTTTGACATTACATATGCCAAAGTCATCCACCATCATGCTGCTATGTGAGAAGATCTCCTCCCTACATGGAAGTCTCTCATGATCCTTCAATGCTGAAGGGTAGCCTCCTTGCACCATGAATTTTTCTTTCTTCTCTTTAGAAATATCATAAAAATTATGGGAAGAATTTTTCCCATACTCTGCCAAGTGCAATCATAGCAACAAAAACCTTTGTTGCTACCTCATCTCTCCCTCATACAGGCTTCCTTTGAACAAGAAAACATCAGCAATATATGGAAGCAAGATACAATAAAAACAAGTTCCCAATTGACAACCAGAGAGTGAATCTTGGTCCCTCCCATGGAACCAGCGCAGTGCACCCTTGGCCTGCATCAAGATAAGAATCAACAAGTGCTTTACCAGCCACTTGTTTGCTACCATAGTCATTTCATAATATGAAAACATGAAGTCACAATATGGTGTCATTGGTGCACACCAAGAGACATATGGCTTCCCCCATAGCTCATCAAAAGGATAGCCAAGATCAATGCTACAAGTAGTTGCAAGTACATCATCATATAATATGCAAGAAGAAATTTTTCTTCTTGTTACATCATGCTGCTCAAATAAAGGAAAGAAGTAAAATACAAAACATGAAATGATACATCCTCCATTATGTACTTGAGGTCTTGAGCTAAAATGGCTTAACTGGAAATTCTCCCTCACTCCCAATGAGTAGGAAGGTAGTTGTGACATCCTCTCTATCACCATCCAGGCTATGCATCTCTCCATATGCTGATATATGTCATGCTGGATGCCCTCCCAAGTGAACTCCTCGATCAACTGGAAATATGCATCAAAGTGCATAGAAGAGAAGTCCTCATGTGCTGCATGTGGCAGCTTCTCCTTGAAAATAGAAGATCTAGTCAAGAATATCCTGCCATAGGAATAGATGACCACATCTCTCACCATGTATCTGTCATCTCCATCCGGGTCACCAAGAGTCATGCATGCACCAAGATCCTTGGAGTACTCTACCAAAAGCTGAGATCTCCAATAAGGATCAATCCTCCTCAGTGACAGCGCTGATGATCTAGCATGTGAAGTTCCACTCATGTTGCTTTCTGCTACTCTGACATCCCCCATGCCAATTTAATCCTCAAAACTCCTCACCTCTCCAAAATCCAAGAGTGTTGGACCCAAAGACAAGACATCTCTCATCAACTGAAGATCAGGTAGCCTCCCAGGTGGAATCCCTCCAAGAAGTGAGACATCAATGTCAAGAGTGGACTGCATAGGTGATTGGGTCATCTTGCCCCTGCTTCTACAACACAAATTAGTCTACCTCTTCCTTGCATTGGCTCTCTAAAATAGAGAAGGGTGTATGCCTCTCATCAACTGATGCTGATCTTCCTCCTTTCCTCCTCCTTCCAGCTACAATGCTGCACAATCATGCTTCTCACTGATTGTGCTTGGACCTCTATGTATGAGATCCTGGGGAACTTCTTGCAAAGATGCAAGAATCCCTCCTATGGGAGCATGTTCTCTTCCCTCCTCTGCATGAGGCACTGTATGTGCTCTAGATGTGACAGCGTTGTTGCCTTCTTCTTCGTCAATGTGTGTAGGCAACATCTCAACAATTGGATCCCTTTGTGAAAAAGTGATCCCCATGCTCTCTTGTTCAAGAATATGAACAAGAAGTTTTGATTATGGTAATGTGTAATGCAAGACGTCAACTCCTCTCATGGTTTTCTGAAATGGGGTTTCATCCATCACATGAAAGGGTTTTGTTTTCTCAAGTTTTCCTTGCTCATGTGTCTTAGGAAGTTTTTCACCAAACCTCTCCATCAATGTTTTTATGAATCTTGCATAAGAGAAATTATTGGCATTATTTAAGGAATAAGATTTAAAAATCCACCATTCATGAGCTTTACCTATGAAATGCAGTGCTACAACTCTGATGGCTTCATCTCCGGAAATATGGTGCAACTGCAAATAGGAGTTTATCTCCTTCACCCAAGCTCCAACTGAACATGTAGATGATCCATCAAAAGTAGATAGAAGAAATCTATATGCAGCCTATTGCTAGCTCTTCTCCATCTGGATCTTGTGAAACTCTTGGAAATCAGTATGATCTCTAAACTTCTCAGTTTGAGATTCATACTCCCACAACAAATCACTAAGAGTCATTCTCTTAGGCATTCTTCCTCCTCCCATCCATCTCAGGATAGCTCTAGGAATTTGAATACATTATGCATCATGGAGTGTAGTTGCATTCTCACACTCACCATGTGAAAATCTAGATTCAGCTCTAGAATTAACCTCCTTTGGAGATTTCATCTCCAATCTTATTTTCTTCATCTCTCCTTGAAATCTCTTCATAGATTTTGGAAGAAGCTTTGTGATTTTGTCTCCCTTTATTTCTGCACATACTGAAGCTTTATGGCTTCTATCCATATCTCATTCTTCTGATAGCTGGATCTCATAGGTTGTTCCAAGAGATCATGCTTTGATACCACTATAATATTCCTTTTTCAGGATTTCTCATAAATCATGCATGAAAAATGAATTTCCAGCAACATATACAATAAAACAGTGAAATCATCACTTTAATCCCATGGATACATCTATGAAGCATGTAAATACAAGAATATATCAAAAATAAATGGAACTAGGTGGGTTAAATAGACCTCCCACACTAGTGTAGCTGAAAAAGGTGAAAAACCCCAAGATTGCAAAATTCCAGAGCAGCTGCTCAAGGGACTGCACAGTCTAAGAGAGGTTTTACACATAAAATGATAGGATAATAATATATATACTCATATATTGATAAATAATTCTGAATTACAAAGATCTAATCTCCTATACAAAATACAAGATAACCCGACAAGGGTTTCTTGTCAAATACTCTGCATACAAATGTGATCTTCAGAAAATAACTAAATAATCATTGAAAAACTGAAGCATAAGAGCATACAAGGCTTAAATATGTCTGATATGATGAATATCCCTCAAGGGCTTCCTCCCATGAAAGGTTTAACCTCTCAATCACAAGGAAACTCAGCAATGGAGCCACCAAACCATGCAATGAGTACTGCCTCTAAAATAATGCACTCCCTAGCAGAAACAACACTAGGAGGGTATGAGAAATGTGTGTTCTGATACCACAGATATGAAATAATTTCTGGAGCTCTTCAAACAGATCTCTCAAGTGAAGGAAACCTTCCTCCAATGAGAAACTAACTTAGAAGCCGGGATTCCAATCCCTTCCACTACTGCACCCAACAACACTGCACAATCTCCTACAAAGTTGTGCTGATGTAGATGGCTGAAGCTTGGATTAAAAAACTGATGTGGAATGATGAATAAAAACTCTCTCAATGAGCTACTCAAAGGGAAGAAGTGGGATTCCCACCCGGGAACACCCAATGCTAAATAACACTGCAACTTTGCTAAGCAGCAAAGCAGCAACAATTCTTGGCAACCAAGAATAATAATTCCAGAACATGATCAATAATGCTGCTATCCTCTTCCTCATATAAGATGTGAGTTTTCTTTCCCTTGGCCCCACTCACTTAGGTTGCTTCTAACCCAAGTTACATTCCCCTCCAAAATTGCATTATGCATCCTAGGATTCCTCCTCCACTAAAACTGCGTTGTTGACTTGGTCAAAGCAACTTCATTTTATCTTTGTCCACACATGGAGGTGTCTTATTGAGCTATAAAGAGTGTCTCCTTTCACATTTGGAGTTTTTTTATCCTCCTTAGGAGACTTATGGGCTTTTCTACCCATTTATTTACCGGCTACAGCTGTTGTTAACTTTAATGTTCCATTTAGCTTGGAAGCTAAAATTTTGGGAACATTACACATTCCAACTTGGGTTCTCCCATTTGTTGCCAGGTTTACTGAGGTAATACATTCCCATATCATCCTAGGTCAAAAATAGCCTGATTCATTTCATAGTCATTGATCTGTGTTGTTAGCCACATCTCCCTACCAATGCACTTCTTATGTTTGTACAACTTGTGCACATCCTTAACTTTCGAAGGAGGGTTAGGTCTTTCTGCGTAGCTATCTCTTAATGCATGAAAATTATCTACTGCCTTCTGGTTGCGTAGCAACTTCATACATGCCTAGAGAAATGGTTTAACTTCATCATCGGCCTTTAGGTCCGCTGGCACTTTTGGCATAAGCGCCTCATTCTTAGTGAAGTCTTTGCGAGCTGTGACAAAGGTTTATTTTTCCTTATGTAGGTCCAAACCTTCTTGTTTGACAACTGCTTTTCAGATAAGAGGTTCATCTGCAACTTTCTCCTAGGCTCCCCTAGTAGCCATTCTACTATGCGTTATGACATTAATGCTTGGACCTTTGTCTCCTGGTTCAGCCTTAACTCTATGCACATTCTGCGTAGGTGTCTTTTGTTTTTCCTACATCTTTGCGATCAGAATTAGACAATATTCAATCACATGATCCAGCTACCTACAATACCTACAAGATTGTCTTGCGGGGTTTGGATAGTCCCTCACAAAGTGCCCTACTTCTTCACAGTTATAGCAGATTAGTTGTCCTCTTCCCTGACCTATGCCTCCACCTCTCCCCCCCTTGCCCCTGGCTAGGGAGCCTCCCCTGCTTGAGGGAGATAGAGGTGATAAGGGATCAACTTGCATACAATATAGGTTACCTCAGTCAATCATTAGATCATATGTCCGATAGTTCTGTTCGTCATCCCCCGCAGATGAGTAAAATTGGCACCATTGCTACTTCAATTTGGGAACATATGCGGCCAGGTGAGGGCAGTGGTTGATATCATATAATCCTGCTACGTTGCAGTCAGAGCACCATAAGGTTGGGCCACTTGGTCCCGCGGCTTCTTTAGGACGTAGGGGGCTAGGTCCCCCGGCCTACATATAATCTGTCAATAGAGGGCACTGATCCTTGGTGTGCCCCGATACCCGGCATCGTATGCAACATATGTCTGGGCTAGCTTCCTTCCCTTGCTCTTTGTGTAGGTTTTGGATTTCGAGATGCATGGCCTGCAACTTCCCTTGGATCAGCTATACTCCAAACGAGGCATCATCTCTTGGTGCAACTTCTAACTTCGTAGAAATATCTAATTTTTCTTGTGATTCAATGGCTTGCTGACCCATAGGCACATGAAGGTGAGGCAGTAACATAGCGATGAACCATTCCTTGTGTTGTCTATCATCATACAAAAACTCCCCTTCCCTGATCACCTTCTTCAGTCATTGGTCAGCATCCCATACAAACTTAGAGGCCCTTGTTTGAAATATTTTAGGTCACTAAATATCTGGGAGTAGGACTTAGGTCTCTGAAACTTCTTTTTTAGGGCATCCTTAATCTCCTTAATAGTCACATTTGCATGCTGAGCTATGTATCTCATATACTAGTTCAAGGCTCTTCCTTCGAAGGCGAGGGATAGCTGCGCCCTTTTTACAGCATCGTTAGCTACATTTTTCGCAGTCCATACTAACTCAGCGACAAACCAAAACCGGTCCATATCTTCATCCCCTACACCCTTTGTTGGGTATGTGTTATATTCTTTCCACGACCAAGCACGCAAGAAGGCAGAGGGTGATAGCCCCCCTTTGCACTCTGGAACGAAGTCACAGAAGTGAGCCCCCCCTCGTTTCTGTGGTCTCGGGTACGCCCGACGTGGCAAATTTTTGGTCCTTAATTTCCGGTGGGTAGTCTGCGTCCATGGTTTTGTGCATGGTTTTGCACATGGTATTGGGGCACAATGGTTTTCGGCCCCTGGTATTTTTGTGGGCCGGTCAAGGGAACTACGGTTATGTTCTAATCCAAGGTTTATGGATTGGGGTTTATGTATGCTTCGGCATGTATATATATGTGTTGTAACACTAAAAGGAATATAATGAAAAATCAAGCTGGTCGTCCCAATTTGGGATCCAGGGGAAAATCTCTGTGTTTATCTATTTTATGTTTTATGCTCTCGCTATTGTTTATTTTCCGTTATAAGATTCGTGTGTAGATAATTTCTGTTCAGGGTTAAAACCTACATTTGGTATCAGAGCTGTTTCGGCTTCAAGGGGACGCCTTTGCTGCTGAGGGTTTTTTAGTTCGGGCCTGAGGTAGACCCTGTTCAGTGGGAGATCTGCGGGATCGATTCTTGCGGTGAGAGAAGATGGCGAGCAGCGGAAAGATAGAGATCGAGAAATTTAATGGTCAGAGTTTTGAGTTGTGGAAGCTCAAAATGGAGGATCTGCTGGTGGATAAATATCAGTGGATTGCGGTAGATCTAGGTACTAAGCCAACAGGAATGTCAGATGAAGACTGGAAGAAACTGGATCGGAAGGCTAAAAGCACAATACGGTTGTGTGTCTTAGATTCAGTATTGTTGAATGTATCTAGGGAAGCTATGGTGAAGACCTTGTGGGAAAAGCTAGGGACTTTGTACCAATCTAAGTCTCTAGTGAATAATTTGTTCCTGCGGAAAAAGCTGTATAACCTGAGGATGAAGGATGGAGATTCGGTGACAGAGCATCTGAATGCCTTCAATACTGTGGTAAGTCAGCTGTCATCTGTTGATATTAAAATCTCAGATGAAGATAAGTGCATCAGTTTGTTGTGTTCTCTACCAGACTCGTGGGACAGTCTGGTTATTGTAATAGGTAGCAATACAACTACCTTGAATTTTGATGACATTGTCTCAGCCTTGCTGTCGGAGGAAATGAGACGGAGAAATATGGAGGGTCAGAATGGAGATGCCTTATCTGTACGAGGAAGGTCCCAGAACAGAAACAAGAATAAGGGTTCGAGTGGGAGATCCAAATCTAGAGGGAGATCTAAATCTCCTGGAAAGTTTGTAAAGGTGTGCTGGAAATGCGGAAAGGAAGGGCACTACAAAAAGGACTGCAGATCTAAAGCTCCTGAGAAAGGAAAGGGATCCGATGATGCTCCTTCTGCAGAGGAAAAAACCACCTCGGATGAAGGTGGGGATGTGTATTTGGCTTCTTCTTCAAATACACATGTAGATCATGAGTCATGGTTGATTGACCCAGGTGCATCCTTTCACTTCACTCCCCATAGGGAGTGGTTCTGCGAGTATGAGAAATATGATGGTGGTGATGTCTTCCTAGGGGATGATAGGAAGGCTAGAATCGTCGAACGTGGAAAGGTCAAGCTGAAGCTGCAAGGTGGAAGGATTAGAACACTTCCTGGTGTTCTGCATATTCCTACATTGGCCAGAAATCTGATTTCTGTAAGCAAGATGGATGATGCAGGTGTAAAAACAGTGTTCGAGAAAGATGTCTGCAAGATGGTTCGGGGAGCACTGGTATTAATGCGGGGAGTTCGGACTGGAACTCTGTACAAGCTACAAGGTAGCACTGTTATTGATGGGTGTAACAGTTCTGTGGTTCCTGAAAGTGGGACGGAAAGTCTAGCTGTCTCTGGAGAAAAGACCATGCTATGGAATCAAAGGCTTGGACATATTGGAGAGAAGGGCCTTCGGATACTGCATAGAGATGGTATGGTAGAAGGTATGTCTAATTGTTCTCTGGATTTCGATTTCTGTGAACATTGTGTATATGGGAAGCAGAATCGAGTGAGTTTTCATTCTGGTGCTAAGAGGGCGAACAAGATATTAGAACTTGTGCACAGTGATGTGTTTGGGCCTGTGTCAGTTCCATCACTGGGAAAGTCTGTGTACTATGTTTCATTCATAGATGACTTCTCAAGGAATACATGGATATATTTCTTGAGGAAGAAATCTGAAGTCTTTGACAAATTCAAAGAATTTAAGGCTCTGGTGGAAAACCAGACAGAGAAGAAGATAAAGGCGCTGAGGACAGATAATGGTGGGGAGTTCTGCAAGAATGAATTTGAAGAGTTCTGTAAGAAGTGTGGTATAGCACGACAGAAGACTAATCCATATACACCTCAGACAAATGGAGTTACAGAAAGAATGAATAGAACACTGATGGAAAAGGCAAGAAGCATGCTCAGTGGTACCGGGTTAGGACAAGAATTCTGGGCAGAGGTAGTGGAGACTGCATGTTACTTAGTTAACAGATCACCTTCATCAGCGTTGGAGGATAAGACTCCACATGAGGTATGGACCGGTAAGAAACCCTCTCTTTCACATCTAAGGGTATTTGGATGTGATGCATATGTACATGTTCCAAAGGAGAAAAGGACCAAGTTGGATAATAAATCTGAAAGGTGCATATTTATTGGGTATAAGGATGGTTTAAAGGGTTACAAGCTTTGGAACCCAGAAATAAGGAAGGTTGTGTACAGCTGAGATGTGGTGTTTAGAGAAGTGAAAGATGTTGTTAAACATGAAGTCCTACCAAAGGAACCTGAGAAGATAGAGTTTGAGCTAAAGGAGGATGAATCAGACTCTACAATAGAAGAAGACTCATAAGATGAAGAGCCACAAACTCCAGCTTTGAGAAGATCAGTTCGGGAAAGAAGGCAACCAGAAAGGTATAGTCCATCTGCTTTCTGTTCAGGTTTTGCCTTAACTATAACTGATGATGAACCCAGAACTGTCAGGGAGGCAGTAGATTCAGAGGATGGAAAACTATGGAAGGAGGTCATGGTTGATGAAATGGCATCCTTGCACAAAAATGATGCATGGGATTTGGTGGAGTTGCCGGCTAGAAGGAAGCCCATTGGGAGAAAATGGGTGTTTAAGAAGAAGATGAATGTAGAAGGCAAGGTGGAGAAATACAAAGCTCGGTTGGTAGCGAAAGGTTATTCCCAGGTGCCGGGAATTGATTTTGGTGATATTTTTTCTTCTGTTGCCAAAGTTACTTCTATTAGATTACTTTTATCTGTTGCTGCTGCATTTGATTTTGAGATAGAACAGATGGATGTGAAGACAACATTTCTTCACGGGGGTCTAGAAGAGGAGATCTACATGAAGCAACCTGAAGGCTTTATGGTGAAGGGTAAGAAAGAACTGGTATGCAGGTTGAAGAAGTCTCTGTATGGGTTAAAACAGTCACCAAGGATGTGGTATCAGAAATTTGATACCTATATACTGGGACTTGGCTTCACCAGAAGCAAGGAGGATCACTGTGTTTATTTTAAATTAATTGGTGACCGTGTTATTTATTTGGTCTTGTATGTGGATGATATGTTGTTGATTGGAAATGACAAAGAAATTATCCAAGATTTGAAGACCCAACTTTTCTCCAAATTCGACATGAAGGATCTGGGTGCTGCAAACTATATTTTGGGCATGGAAATTAAGAGAGATCGGGCAAAGAGGAAGCTCTGGTTAAACCAGAGGAAGTATGTTGAGACTATATTGTAGAGGTTCAATATACAGGATAGTAAACCGGTGAATGTTCCTATTCCTGTAGGTGTAAAGCTGTCTGCTGAACAGTGTCCCAACACACAAGAAGAAGAGGAGTATATGTCTCGTGTTCCATATGCAAGTGCAGTGGGTAGCCTGATGTATGCAATGGTCTGTACTAGACCATACATTGCACATGCAATGGGAGTATTGAGAAGGTTTATGTCAAACCCAGGGAAGGAGCATTGGACAGTAGTGAAGCGGGTTTTCAGATATTTACGTGGCACTAGTGATTATGACTTGTGCTACCAGGGAAGGCCAGGATTGGAAAGCATGTTGGACATTCGTGGTTTTGTTGATGTAGACTGGGCTGGAGATCTGGACCAAAGAAGATCTACAAGTGGGTATGTGTTTAGCCTATTTGTAGGCGCAGTCAGTTGGATGAGTAAAAGACAGTCTATAGTGGCTCTTTCAACTACAAAGGCAGAATACATAGCAGCCACTCATGCAAGCAAGGAAGCATTTTGGTGGCAGAGATTGTGTTCAAGTATGGGGTTGGTATAGAAAGCTATAAGGATAGACTGTGATAGCCAAAGTGCAATTTTCTTGGCTAAGAACCCTGCTTATCATTCAAATACAAAGCACATTGATGTTCAATATCACTTTGTTAGAGACATGGTTGAGGCTAAAAGGGTGTTGCTGGTAAAGGTGGACACTTTGAAGAATGTTGCAGATGCATTGATGAAGTCTGTGAGCACTCAGAAGTTCTCTTAGTGTAGAGAAACAATGGGTGTTGAAGAATTGGCCAATGACTAAGCCTTCCGTGTCCCCCCTTGGAAAGAAAACAACAAGTGGGAGAATGTTGGGTATGTGTTATATTCTTTTTCCACGCACTAAGCACGTGCGGGGGTAAGAGGGGGGCGATATCCCGTTAGAACTGCGCGTTAATGAAGCCGTCAGTGGGGGCGAGCCCCCCCCGTTGGGGTCCAGGGCAACGCCCTGACGAAAATTTTTTGGTCCTTAATTTCCGGTGGGTAGTCCGCGTCCATGGTTTTGTGCATGGTTTTGCACATGGTATTGGGGCACGATGGTTTTCGCCCCCTGGTATTTTTGTAGATCCGGTCAAGGGAACTACGGTTATGTTCTAATCCAGGGTTTATGGATTGGGGTTTATGTATGCTTCGGCATGTATATATATGTGTGTTGTAACACTAAAAGGAATATAATGAAAAATCAAGCTGGTCGTCCTAATTTGGGATCCAGGGGAAAATCTCTGTGTTTATCTATTTTATGTTTTATGCTCTCGCTATTGTTTATTTTCTGTTATAAGATTCGTGTGTAGATAATTGTTGTTAAGGGTTAAAACCTACACCCTTGAAGGTAGGTAGCTTCATATGCGAGGCCATATCATCTTCTAATGGTGGTGGAGGTACGGGCGAGTTTTTACCCCTATGTTGGCTTGAGGGTGGTGTAGCTAGAGGGCTATGCACAACCAAATCTCTTACTGGACTGTAAACATATCTCTCTCCTTATTTATTAGTTCTATAGTATTTACCACTTCACGTTGTGCTTTTACCTAGATCAGAGGTCATTCACTCGGTGTGGTTGCACAAAATACCTTTTTCACACAGCAAAATCTTGATTAATAATGGCATTGTCTTCAGAAACTTACCTCGAAAACCTTTGAAGAACCTCTGCTCTACCTCAGAATAGGATACGAACTGATCAACTATGAACTTTGTCATAAATCCTCCCAACACGCTATCTACCCAGTGATCTACCATACGAGTGATGGTATTATCAGTTCTTTCCAACTATTGGATCAATTCTGGAGTCCACTATGTGACCTGTTCATCCTTCCAACACTTATGGAAATATACGAGACTAGCTAACCTCTCCTAAAACTCATTCGCAAATGTTACAAAGAAGATTTCATAGTTTTCAGTGAGGATGTATTTATTCTTCCACTTCTCAGCCGTCAATTTCGTGTTTCGATTCTCTTTTATAGAAAATTCCTGAACTTGTTTTTCAAACCACTCTTCAATTTCTACCCCCTCAGGTCTCCAATGTTTCCATGGCATTACCCGATCCCTCTCTCAAAATGCTCCCAGTCCTGGCAACGGAACCATTTGTTGTCTAGAGGGGTCCTGACCCAAGTTCGACGGTTAAGGTGTGCCAACAAATCCCTATACTACTGGCCCTTTCAATAGTGACCTACTTGCGCAGGCCAAAGTCTCACCCGAAGAAGTATGGGAGGGTATTGGAACTAGGTTTCCGCACCCTGAGAGAGAGGGTAGGTAAGTCAAGTAGATCAAAGTTCGCAAACTATCAAGTTCGCATGAGACAGATCTATTCGCAAGTGTGTTAACAGTATAATCTGTGATTCAACATAACAGAGCTTACTACCATGCACAGATCTAGTCAGTACCTTCGCATCCACGTGCATATCAGCAGTTATCAATACAAAATATTATAAACGCATCAACAACAGATTACAGATACCTTTCATACCATAACATAGACAGATTCACAGCACAAACAGATAATAAAATCATATTTGTAGCTTCAACAGATTCCAAAGGTTCGTATCAACAATAACACATCAAATCCAAATAACATAGAGATACTTCAACTATATCTGCATATATTAGCATCAAAAACCTAGTTACAATCCAACACAGCCTGCGCACATAGCTAGCATGGTCTGCACACAACAGGACTGAGGATCTCCATGCACACAGCCAGCAAGAGTCCTTACGCAACTGTTAGCTCTCTGTAATTTGTTAGATTGATTGAGATAAAAATTGACAGGGTTAACATCAAACTAGACTTTGGATTCCAAGGACCTAGCCTTCCTATACTTAGAGAGGGCTATCTCTATTAGGTGAAAATGATGTGTTCTTGTTTGCTTTTTAAGGTTAATTTTAGGCTAGTTATGAAGTGTAGGGTTTGTTGATTGTTTTGGTTGGGCAAGATGGTCAAGTGGGATAAGTGAAGTGAGAGGTCTTTAAATCATTGGGCCGTGGATTCAATGAAGCTCATGAGTGTCTTAATGATGAATCAAAGTGTGTTAAAGGGCCAATTTTTCAAGGTTAATGGATCCTTAAGGTTATGAGTGAGGTGGGGATGGAAATCAAGCTTGGGAAAAACAAGGAGGTCTTAAACATAGATAAGCAAAAGATATTATTCATGAGGTAGGGAAAACCATTAAACTTAGTGAAAACACTTAAACATATAGACATCCAGGATAGACTTTCCAGTGAAACATAGAAAGCATAAGATCTACTAAATTTAGTAAATTCACCTTCAGAATTTGGGAAAAACACATAAGATAGCACAGTAAATTTAATCAAGCAAAGAGGGAACTCCTAAACATTTTTTATCAAGCTATAAAGAACTTAGAAGCAAAATGATAGGCATGGGCAAAGGGCAAGTTCAAAACAAGACTCTTATACTTAACCTAGCAAGCAATACTTCAGAGAGAGGTTTCAAGACAGAATTTGGGTTTGGGTAGCATCAAACAAGCAGGGCATACCATGAATCATATTTTAAAATTAACATATTAATCCATAAATGAAACAAACAAGTTTAATTAGGCCTAAGGAGCAATTAAGAATCCCTTAAGATGACTCAAACAGAGGAAAACGTCAAGGCAATAGAAGGTAGGAGGACTAAGGTGCTTCCAAGAGCATATATTAACCTATAATTCTCTGCTCTATTGTAATAAAGAGGAATGAAACATAATTATAACAAGAAAACATGAACATATTAAGAATACATCACCAATAACCAAGCTAAGGAATCCTGTAAACAAGCTTCTCCATCATCAGTCCAAGAAAGCCATTCACCAACTTCACAAGAGCAATTTGTTCTCCAAACTCATAAACACCATGTATTTCTCTTGAAAGCTCATCAAATGCAAACACAATACATAAGAGCCTCATGCTCTATTTATGGAGCAAAGGAGGGCTAAAACCCTATTTAGGGTTTCAAAATATCCAAAATAGTTATAAATGAAAATTTATGTCCAAGTGACCATGCAAGGCCCAAGGCATAAATATCTAAGAAAAATAAATGCATAGTAACTTCGAAAATATGATCTTAGAGTTTTCTAACTCAAAAAACTCGAAAATATAATTTAGCAATAAATGTGTGTATTTTGTTGACTTTTGCCGCTTTTGGTCTTGTATGCGCATCACCAAAATATTAGAAAATAGGTGTACTTGCAGCCATGTTTTGACCTCCTTCTTGGTGTCTGATTTTGCTCCGTGATGGCTCGTTGGAAAGCTTGTCAAGTTGGATTTCAAGATATGCCTTTTTTTTTCTGAGTGAGTGCCATTTTCCTGTCCAAAAATCCATTCTCCCAACACTTCTCTGTGTGCAACACCACCTCCAACAAAAAATAGGCTCTGTTGTAGCCACGTTTTGGACCACTTCCCGATGTTGGATTTTGCTCCGTGATGGCTCATTGGAAAGCCCGATGAATCTAATTTCTCATTTGGTTTTCTGAATGAGTTTAATTTTCCTATCCAAAAATCCATTCTCTGAACACTGCTTTGTGTGCAGCACCTTGCTTGAAAATGAGGCAAAATGGTCAAAATTTTGGTGTTGTTTTGACCTTTTATGGGGTCAAAACTGCTCCAAATGGTCTGAAATTTTGTGAGAAGACTGTTGATGATGAGAGGAATCCAATTATTTCAAGCTTACAACCTGAGGGTGCATGATATTTGTGCACAGCGCCAAGGGTGTTGCACACAGAGGCCTCAAAATTTCAAAAAGACAAAATCTTGTTCAATTTTGCCCAAAATTGGTGGAGTGTTCCCTCAAGAGGTCTTGAACATATTTTGAGAAGCCTCAGCTAAAAATCCAAGGCTATCATGCTTTTTTTCCTCTTTTAGGTTTTTTATCTCCATGAAATGCCTTCTTGAGCTTTTCCCTAGCAATTTGGTTTCTAAGGGCATAGTGTTTGGCCATCTTCCTTTGGAGCTTAAGGGCCTTGTTTGCCTTCTCCAACTTATCTTCTAAATGCACATTGGCCCTATCAAGCCAAGGCTCCTTATCAAACTCTATGTATCTATCAAGTAGCTCACTGATAGGAATTGGCTCAGCTAGGGCATATTCTTCCTCCCTCTCTTTGGCCAAGGCTCTTCTCAGCCCAATGGTCCTTGGCCTTCATCACTACTGGTAATTATCTCTTCTCCATACATAGTGACTGATTGTGTCCTTGAACAAATTAGTTTTTAGCTTGTGAGAGCTTTAGGTCTAGGGAGGAAAAATAGTGATGGTGAGGGAAAATTTTAACAAATGGGGGAAAAATGGAAGTAATTCTAGGAATTATTTTAGAGTTTTGAAGGACACCTAGCTTGTACCGAGTGTATTTACACCAATGACCACTATCCAACTGGTAAATTCTGCCTTAGAAGGTTAAATGATTGTTTTCCATGAATATTAGGGTTTTTTAGCCAATTTAGGTTTTTGTTACTCTTCTTTGATTATGGATTAAAAAAGAACACTTGGAGAGAAAATAAAATTGACCACCAACCTTTTTCAACTTTTGTAGGAGCCTAGGGAAAATTTGAGGAGGAAAGAATGATTTTGACCAATTTTTGGCAATTCGGGCCAAACTTCTCCTCTGCGCAACGCCAAAAAAGGGTCCACTTGAAGACAAGTTTTGATGACCTTCCCGAAGTTGGATTTGGGCCTATGATAGCTCGTTGAAATATTAAACTGTCTAATTTCCAAATATACTCGTTTTGGCTGATTGGAGTTGATTTGACCTGCCAAACGTGGATTCTCCCAAGACTAGTCAAAATGTGATGAATGATGTTGCAGAAATGCAGAGTGTTGGTGCTGAAAACTTTTGGATGCCTTCCTCAACCTCAAATTGAGCTCTTAATAGCTCATTGGAAATATCTTTCAGTCTAGGTTTCTTATGACCCATCAAGAAAGTCATCTGGACACTCCAGTTATGAGAAAACCTGATTTTCCCAAGGTCACTCCAGCAGTGCAGAAATTCTCTTGTGACACCTGTATTTTTGACATTGCTCCCAAACCATAATACTTGTGTAAAAATTGAAGGATTTTTTTCTTATTGGACCTGTTATGGACAAAAACCTCTCTCATGTTTGTCAAATTCATCATGGCTTGGTCAAAAACATGGTTTGAAGCGAAACTGGCCCTAGGTGATGGGAATGAGTTGGCTATAGGAAACCCTAGGTGGAAAGTGGAGGGATGGGCAAGGGAAAAATAGAGTAATGAAGCTATAGGTGTGAAAATGGGATAGAGATGAGAGGCATGAGTCCAAGATGGATCTTCCGTGAGTGATAGGCTGACTATGACATGATAGAGTAGGGAGATAGTGAAAAATTATCTTAAGGATAATGAAGGCAGTGAGACTTCTAGAATTCACAATGTTGATGAACTTTGTTTCTAGAAATCTAGGGAAGTCATTTAGTCATCTACAACATGCAAAAATTACTGATGACTAACACCAACAACCCTAATCAGATCTAACAATTCACACTTTGCATCAGACTTAATTCTTCTCTACCTTAAGACACCAAATTTTCATCTATTTATATCGACTTAGCCTACGCTTCCAATGGTCCTCAAACCATGGTTTGTGGACACTTGTTCTACCCTTGGACCCATTACAATGCATTCGGGGCTTTTACCCACCCCAAAACCCCTCTATTAGACTAGTCAATACCAAAAATATACAAAATTTACAGCTTTTAGGGGACCCTGTTCCAACAGGTCTCGTACACCTTCCAACAGAATCCTCATCGCCTTTGCCACTTTCTTTTTCCATGCATAAAGTAATGAAACATTCGTTGAAGTGGGCTTAGGAACATCATTTTCGATGAATTACTTCAAGCCATTATCTTCGAGCACTGCCTCCATCATTTCCTTCCAGGAAATGTAGTTCGAGCTGCCCTCGAGTGCATACTCTAGCCACAGGACATTGAAATCCATTTCGATGTTTACTCAACTATAGCACCAAGAAAATATTTCTACAAATTCGAATTGTTTCCACCAACAAACACAAGTCCTACTTCAAAATTGCAATCTTCTGTGCTTCGATACCATGTATAAATTTTAATACACATTATGTATTGCTTGGATTCTCCCGATCTAACAATTATATGCCACTGTTAAATACAGAATCACTTCTACACAAATCTTGCAAAATTTAAAACACAATCACCAATTGCAATATCAAGAAGAAATATCAATCACACATAACACAAATGTTTTTATCGAGAAAGCATAAACCTAAAAACCCCACTATCATATATTATGTACATATCATGGATCATCAAAAAATCTCATACAAAACTCTAATCCAAGAGCTCTCAGTACAATATACAATTGTCTCACACTGTCATAAAAAAATTGGCAAATTCATGTGCCAATTTACTCCCTCCAGACAACCTGCCTACACTGTGCAATCCCAGTTGACAGCAATCCCTGAATGAATGGAATCCTGCTTGCCTTGACTACACAATCCTCATGGGCACATCCAATGTGTGTGTGGTTACACGAGGCACCCAATAATGTCACAACTGATAGTAAAACTATCCCTTTCCCCTACATCTCAACTGGGTCTCCACTAGATCTAACATGCATGTAGTTAACAATAGTAAATGTTTAGTTTCATGTGAGACCAATGATTGTGAATTAATTAATAATTATTTCACTAATCTCTCACTAGTGTATCTTCAATTACAACTAGCACAACTGATCTTAACTCACGTAACTGAGTTAAACTACTTTACAACTTTCATAACTACACTTCCAACTCTGTTACAACTTAGAATCACTCAGTTACAACTAATTCCACTTGCATGTCCTACCAACCAACCTTTGAACTTGAATTTCCTATAGCTAACTGATTTTCCACTTTATTTAACTATTTCCAAGTGCTCATTGAGAATAGATTATTGTTTATTGTCCAACTATTCTTAAGGGATAATAATAGTTGACATGCATCTATAAATAGACATTCGATCTATAAATAGAACTCACACATACATCTATAAATAGAAGATCATCTATAAATAGAATTTTCTCATCATCTATAAATAGAATTTTCTCATGCATCTAAAAATGGACTTCCACCTAAAAATAGCCTGAGGCTCCATCCTAGTGTAGGTGCATAATTTTCACTATGATTTTCTTGTTGAATCTCAACAATATTTTGTCAACTTTGTGCACTATTCATCCAATTCCAAAAGTGAATTTCTCCCTGTATGTTTTATATTCTTGACTTTGGGGTTGAGTGATGGTTGGATGAGTGTATATGTGAGTATGAGAAAGATGCATCAAGTGAATATTCTTCATACCTATCTGTGAGAAGGATTGATTCAGTCTATGAGTTCTAATGGAAGCGGAATGAGCATATCTATTTGGTGAAATAGTATATTGGTTCAAAACTTTAGATTGCAGATCATAGATTCATAGAGTTGTAGCAGAGTGTGTTGGTATAGATGGAGACCTTGGTATAGCTTCAAGTTTTTGACTCTCACATTTGTTTTTGTAGGATCTACTGGTGCATTTGGCAGATAACCATTGTGTTTTATGTTCTTGATTTCATTATGAAAAATTTATAGTTTGGAGTGAGGGTTTGATATTAGACTGAGTATGATATATTTTTTGTTAATGGTGATATTATTGTTCGGTTTTTTCTCGATAGATTGTGGCCACTGTTTTGTCCAATAGAGGGCATACTTTTTGTGGTGTTTTTATTTTTTGATGGTGTCTTATTTCTAGAGATCATATTACAAATATAAATCGAGTTGAGCTGAAAGCCTTGGGATCTAGTGTGAAAATATATGAAATGAGGCCTGCATAGAGTAGAGGAGAAGTGAATTCATGAGAGTGGAGCAGTGATTTCGAAAATTTTTGATCATGGTGGATTTGAACGGATGGTAGTGAGTAGATCTGAGTGAGAACATAGTCTTCCCATCTTATTTGTAGAATAAAGTCTCATGTCTGATCAGGGTCAACTTATTATATTTTAGGTCGGCTCTCCTAGTTGACGGGAGTCAAAAATATATATATATAATACACCATTTTCTTATTATAGATTGATAGCTGCGCAAAAACAACAACGATGGCTTTTTTCCCAGAGAAGGGATTTACACCAGATATCTTGTGTCTCTTGTGTGGATTTGTTTTCATGTGTTGTTTATTTTTTCTCTCATGGTTATCCATTTTAGTTGCATATATGGTTTATGTTTATGAGATAATCTAATGTGTTGATTAGAAAATTTTTAATTGGTAATATTGTTAAGAAGATCACACTACTGATTCACCCCTTCCATTCGTTGTAGTGCTCAAGGTTTTCAAAAATTAGTATCAGATAGGGGCTCTTGGTTGCAGATTTTATTGTTGGAGAGTAGAATCTGGGGTTTGTTGGGGTGCGAAACCACCAAAAATCTCGCCAAGTTAAACTTCGCTTAATTAATACTAAGCTGCGGAGTAAATATCGGATAAGTGCGATTAGTGCATAAAGCATGTTTACATTAATCATGGTTTAATTATACCTTAAAAACCATGATTAGTGTGATTAACCCGCAATTAGCACTAAACTCTGTTGTTAGTTTTTTCGCCCCACTTGTGGTCTTTGCAGCATGGTTGTATAGGGAGGGGGCTGGCCCGCGGGATTGGCCCCCTCCAGACCCTCGCCGTGATACAAAGGTAAGTTTAAATGTAAGTTTCGAACCTTATATAACAAGGATCATGTGCAAGTAAAATGGTAGCTCATACCGCTTGTTTGTAGGAGGTCACGAGGTCGAGCACCAGCCTCTTCCCATCTGATGTATATTTTTCCATACCATGGTTTAACACCCATCCTTCAAACTTTGGATAACGCAAATTATTTCAAACTTTTCAATAGGATTCAGACTTTGGTTAGTAATGTAATATGCGCCCATCATTGCACTATATCAAACCTTAGACATATAAAAATATGCACTACCAATTGTATTAAACGAACCTTTGTAATATGGTCTAAATACCATAGTTTAAAATCTGATATTTCAACTAATTTAGGACTTTAGACCATTGCAAATAAAATTCAACCTTAGCATATAATGAAACTCGAATTTCAGACTTCAAATAGGGTCCACCAGAGGGGGCACATGGCAGCCCCTAGCTACAACACATGTCAACTTCTCGTTGGGCTACCCATCCATATAAAAAAATTAGAATTCAACCTTAAGAGTAGATATAAAAAAATTTCACTTTCAAACCAATTCGGCAAATCCTGCTGTGTCACTTGTCACAATACCATTGGGTAAAAAATGAAGAATATTCCCTGCATGCTGATTGGGATACCATGTCATCAACTTGTCATTGTTTTGCAATTTTTTTAGTTGTTTAGGAAAATGAACAATAGGATCTATCTCCTTCATCCAGAATCTATTTTAGACGAAAAAATTGTGCCGGATTACTGACGATGAGCTCTTCGTTGTCATTAAGTTTCCAATCAATCCTGAGAACTTTAATTTTCAAGCATTTACACTGAGCACCTGATCATTCCTCCCCACTAGAAGCCTTTTGGACCCAAAAATCTCTTTGATTACTGATCATGTGGATGAGGTACTATTACCTCACCCTTCTAGTCTATATTCACTGAAATTTTACCATTTTCATCAATTAGAGATTTTCACAAAAACTTAACTTTTTCCTTGACCCTTGCGACCTTCTCTTACTATCATTGACATTGTTATCACTAGAAAATCAGACAAGCAAAGGTGAAATTATTTAATGTTAGGCATAAGGATTTACAAGGCTGAAAGACATTAGAGAATATGAAGTATTTAAAAATATCTAAGGTCTAAGAGGAAAAATTAAATTGTGCACAGAAGGAACCAGTTAAATGCGCCTTTGCGCGCATAATTTTTCAATAAGCGTGCATTTGTGTGGCTTTTCATCAAAACATCGTGCGGTCATGAGAGTGGCGGAGGTCACTTTTCAGGACCATAAGGCACGCTCCAGGACATTGATCCCACACTTGAGGCCGCCTAAGGACAACCGTCTAAGCCTCCTTAGGACCTCAAGGGAGCACATAATGGAATCACCCTCCTCTCTTGGGTCACCATCCACAATGTACCAAGAAAGGGAAGGAGGATTTCAATTCTCCTATAAAAGGCCACCAAGAGATGAACAATATGAGAACACATTGTTATACTATCCAGAATTTCCCCAAGTAATACTAGCAATGTGTGATCCGGAGCAGAGATAGAGGGGACTCAGTTGTTGGCCATCTAACAACTCCAGTCCACCATAGTGGAGAGAGGGAAACTTTGTGCTAAGGTAGCTCAGAAGTAAAGACATCCTTGCATTGGGACTTGGAACTCCATAGTTCTAAGGGCCCCTTGGCAAGTGGGTAAAAGTTTCATCCTTCATTCCTACCAGCACTCAATAAGAGGGAATGTAAGCATCACCGTTTGGATTATTGAAGTTGTTTGACTCCATTCAGATATTTTTTTTTATTTGTTTTAGTTTAGTTTTTATGTTTGAATATGCATGTTATTTCTCTATCTAGTATGTTTATGTTTTAGCATGTTCCACTAACTTGCTTGACTCCATATATTTTTTCTTGTGACCAATAACTTAAGAGGGAAAACCACCCCTCTTAAGCCAGTGTGATTTGGCACATTCGTGCACCAAACACACTAACACAGGATTGGCGACTCCACTAACTTTTATTTCCAAGTTTATGGGGTTGTGACTTTTTTTGCAGATACCTCTTTCTTTGATGAGGAGTTAGGCTGGGATTGCCCCCTGTCCCTCCTTCACTACCCGATTCACCTTCAGTGACAGGCTGAAGTTGAAGAGCTCCCAAAAAATTACTTTTCAGGAACTTGCACAAATTTTTTGGATAGAGACACACCCCAGTGCGTGCATTCAGAGGTGACCTACGTGTGACCTTCGCGTCTGTTTCTACCTTTTTCCCCGCGGAAACCAGAAGTAGATTTTTTTCTACTATTTCCATTTTTTTCTTGCTTTTAAAAGTGTCTAGCAGTCCATAATACATTTTCTAGCACTGTTTGAGGTACCCCGCAACTTGTTAAATCTCACTTTTAGTTGCTTTTAGTAGTTTAGTTGTTGGTTTTATTTCAAGTTGATTTTCACAAAGTTAACACATAGTTTAAGTAGAAGGAAAATTAAATTACATTCCGAAATAATTTATGTTTTGTGAATTTAGGTACCAAAACACCTAGTTAATTAGCCAAAGTAAGTGGCCCAAGTCCACACATGCTTAGCTAGTTCTATTTCATTTTTATAGTGTAAAAGTTATTAGTTTAGTTCAATTTTTGCACTAGAATTTTGAGACCAGGATCGAATTTTTGGTAGAAGAGAAAGTAATCTCTACTACCTTTGCACCCTCGGGTGACCCTAGGTAAGCATATGGACACTCTCTATTGAAAACTCACCATCTCCGTATGGTTTATCATATAGACTAACTAGGAAAAATTGAAAGTGGCCCATATCTGCGCATGTTTTCTTTTGAGTAAGGAACCACAGAACATAGTTTAAATAGGGGATTTTGAAAGGGATCATCATATATCCACATGTTGAAATGATGTTCTAGTTCAAATTTTGTTCACACAGATCCACAACCTAAGTAAAGTAAAGACATAAAAAACTAAGTTAACAAAATTCACTAAATTATCCCCACAGGGGCCACAAAATAATTTATATTATAAGTTAGGACCAAGGGGGTAGGAATCTAATAAGCTACCTTGGTTAGTCTTCATCTTGGAACATAGAAGTTGACTATTTAAAGAACTTTCAAATCTGCCTATCAGCCCACACAAAGAAAACCTAAGCACGACAGAGACCCAATTCAGAGGGGGTTAGGCTTAGGCCTAGTGCGTGCGGTATCAGTTGGGGCTACCTGAACAAGATGATACTCGGTATTGGTAGCTGAAGCCACGAACGGTCATGTAGGATGGCAGTGCTTATTGGCCAAAATTAGGGAATCCTTTCCATACAGGTGATGGTGTAGGCAAGCACTATATCCTCTACCCTAACCTTGGTTTATTTTCTTCGATTGACAGGGGGTGTCACTAGTTCTTTTGGGATGTTGTGCCAACATTCGTAATATATATTCTCAAGGCCTAGTTACATTTGAGCATGTGATTTGAGTATCATACGCAAACAACGAAAAACCATATTTTTTTATTTACTGATCACATAGGATTAATCTAAAGGGAAAAAATGTTTTATTTTAGCTTTGTTTTATGTATGTGATCAGAATTTTTCTTTGATTATAATATCTATCCTCTCAAATGTTTCCAAAACCATACCCAGATGACACCCCAATAGACCCAATGGGACCTCGTCGGTCTACACGTCTTTTGGACTCCCCCCCATTACCGAGAGGCGTTCCAGGTCTTTCGCCATTTAGGCATCAAAGATGGAACACAACCACCATTATTATTTTATCCTTTATTGGGGCATATTTAGTCAAGAACCCTAGATGGTATCCCAATGCTACATCGGTGAACACCCCCATAGGGTCACCACACACCACTCCTCCCACAACCTCTATATGGCAAAGGATTTCTACCCATTCGGGAATCCCGGTGAATGCACGGTAGGGTACGTCACAGACAAACCCTATTCCTAACCAGAACATTGTTTTTTCACAAGTTGCAATGAATACAAACTCAAAGTCACCTTTCCTAGCTTCGTTAAATCTACCGGATTTAACCAAGTTGACAAATAACCCCATTGCACACAACCCCATATGGCCTCCCATGCCCACGAAGCTCCCTTCGGACATTCCAAAGTTCGAAGGAAAGCAAGCAAAAGACCCAGGAAATCATGTTATGACTTTCCACCTATGGTGTTCGTCGAATAGTATCATTGATGATATTATTCGACTAAGACTTCTTCAACTCACCTTAACCGAAATAGAAATGAAATGGTATGTGGAGAAACCCTCTACTAGACATGGAACCTTTAGTACCCTTGCTACTGTGTTCCTGACCTATTTCCATATACCCATCCACCACGATTTTGTAATGGAATTACTGACCCAATTTAGGCAAACATCCGCTGTCCATATCTCAGACCATCTCCACAAATGGCGTCAGCGTTGTACTTTGTGCAAAGCTAAAATCGATGATCGATTTCTCTTAGAGTTGTTCCTAAAAACTCTCACCGTAGAGATTTCAAAGGATGTGGCATAAAAAAATCCCATATCTGAAGAGGATGCCATCACAAAGGCACAACCGCTCGAGCTAATCTATACGCAGTCAGGGTATAGTTACAATATCCTGCCAAACGCCCCGAGCATGCAAACTTACAAAGAATTTCTAGGCACGTCGAACTCTGCAGATGTTTTAATTGGGTTGTTGACCCAAAATCACTTAAGAATCAACATTCAATACCCCAGTTATGTGTATGATTCTACCCAGAACATACCACAACCTAACTACCAAAGTCATCCCATGCCTCCGCAAAATTTGACTAGTAGGGCGTCATCGTATCACCATCAGCATGGAGGACCCTATCCTCCTGCTTAGGGGACCCAATATGCAGCTAGACTGTAATGTCCCATAATAATTATAAAATAATAAATAATATATAAATAATATAATATAATTTAATAAATAAGTAAATAAATAAATAGTCAAGAGAATAATAAATAAATAATAAATAAAACATTAAACAATAACTAGAGTTCTAAATAAAATAGTAAATAATAAACTGGAGTCCTAAAACAATAAACAATAAGTAAAGTTAAAGAAAGAATTAGTTAACAAAAGTCAATAAATTAACAAAGAGTTAAACTAAGAAACTAATAGAAATAAAGTTAAAGAAAGAATTAATTAACGAAAGTAAATAAATTAACAAAGAGTTAAACTAAGAAACTAATAGAAAGAAAGAGTAACTAAGAGAACACTAAATTAAGTAAAGCTAACATATACATACACACACACACACACACAGATATATATATATATATAATTCATGTGTTGATAGAAGGATTTGAAAATGCATGTATATAGCTGAACTGATTTCAAGACTATCTTCTGCGCGGGTGAAGCCCAACAGATTACAAGTCTGTCTCCTTAAACTCAATTTCAGGGTTAGGGTTTCCATAGCATATACCAATTCCCAATACAAGGGTTCGATTACTTTTTCCTATACAGCTGCCAAGTTTTGGTCTCTGGCCTTTGTACAAGTTCAGGGAAAAGCCCTAAGGCCAACTCTAGTGTGTACATGATTTGCCTAATTATATTTTCTGCCCACCTGTCTTATTTATTTCCTGGAGAAGAAAATGAAAAGAACAGGACAAGGATTTGACTCGCTGCTGCCCCAAAAATGTGAAGTTGATGAGATGCATGGCAAATGTAATAAGTGAATGGAGGAAAATGTGGGTTTGTTTCAGTGGTTTCTTCTTATAATATGTCAATTGTTCAACTTCTATGAAGTTTCATCGGTCTAAATATGACTAAGAAGGCCGAATTGCATTGGTTGATGTACCCCATGATCGTGACAGAGGGTGTTGGTCACACATGAAGTAATAAATAATAAAATATATAATATAATTTAATTAAATACTTAATTTTGGGACGAAGTTCCTTGAAGAGGGGGAGTATGTAATGTCCCATAATAATTATCAAATAATAAATAATATATAAATAATATAAAATAATTTAATAAATAAGTAAATAAATAAATAGTCAAGAGAATAATAAATAAATAATAAATAAAACATTAAACAATAACTAGAGTTCTAAATAAAATAGTAAATAATAAACTGGAGTCCTAAAACAATAAACAATAAGTAAATTTAAAGAAAGAATTAGTTAACAAAAGTAAATAAATTAACAAAGAGTTAAACTAAGAAACTAATAGAAAAAAAGTTAAAGAAAGAATTAATTAACAAAAGTAAATAAATTGACAAAGAGTTAAGCTAAGAAACTAATAGAAAGAAAGAGTAACTAAGAGAACACTAAATTAAGTAAAGCTAACAAAAAATAAGAGAACACTAAATTAAGCAAAACTTAAGTTGCATGTTGACACAACGAATGTGTGCATGTGGTTCCCATTCCATTGTTTGGTCTATTTAATAGACGTTGAAGAAGACTTACGGATTCATTCTTTCATCCATTCTCTGGAGAGAAAGGTATGGTGAGGCAAAAGATACCCTGGCAGTAGCACGTTGATTGAGGGCTTGGGGGTGGCCAGCTATGGAAAGATTACATATAGCTGAGCCTACGGTTGGGTGGAGAGTTGTCCCCAAAACTTTGTTGTGGTCAACAGGATTTAGCTAGCATTCAACCTTGGAGTCTCAAGTAAGGAAAAACTGTAGGCTCAGCTGTATGTAATATTTCCACAGCTAGCCACCATGAGCCCTCAATCAACGTACTACTGCCAGGGTATCCTTTGCCTCACCATACCTTCACTCCAGAGAATGGATGAAAGAATGAATGATCTTTGAATCTTCCTCAATGTCTATTAAATAGACCAAACAATGGAATGGGAACCACATGCACACATTCACTGTGTCAACATGCAACTTAAGTTTTACTTAATTTAGCGTTCTCTTATTTTTTGTTAGCTTTACTTAATTTACTGTTCTCTTAGTTACTCTTTCTTTCTATTAGTTTCTTAGTTTAACTCTTTGTTAATTTATTTACTTTTGTTAATTAATTATTTCTTTAACTTTCTTTCTATTAGTTTCTTAATTTAACTCTTTGTTAATTTATTTACTTTTGTTAACTAATTCTTTCTTTAACTTTACTTATTGTTTATTGTTTGAGGACTCCAGTTTATTATTTACTATTTTTTTTAGAACTCCAGTTATTGTTTAATGTTTTATTGATTATTTATTTATTATTCTCTTGATTATTTATTTATTTACTTATTTATTAAATTATATTATATTATTTATTATTTTCCAATTATTATGGGACATTACATAGACATGTTGATGGAAGAGCTCCCCCCCAAAAGCCATTTACAAACCAAGGGCCACAATACACCCAGTCCCCAGCACAAGACCCGCCCATGCAGAATAATGCATAGGTGAACTTTGTGCAACCCTCCCAAAACCAACCGCGCCAACCATACAACCAGGAGAATCCAAATTATCCTCCTAATGTGGTTAAGAAAAAAGGAAAAAACAAGCCTAAAGGAATTCTTGGACATGGGGGAAACAATCAACAACGTCCTCCACGATCTCAGGCTGGAGGCAACTCCAACCAAAATCAAAACTAGGAGCCAAACAACCGTCAAAGGCAGAAAAAAAGGCCAATTCTTCGAACAAACCACTCTTATTCAATCTGTGGTGAGTACGGCCATTACACTCACCACTGTCCTGACCTCCATGAGCTGAAGAAGCTGCAGAGTAACTGTGGAAAAGGGGGATCCTCCCAAGAAACAACATTCACGTAGGATCCTTTCCCCCATCAAGGGATAGTTAGCATGTAGAAACAAACTCCCGAAAATTCTGGAAAAAAAAACAACAAAATCTACATGACTGGCGAAGAATTTTTTTCAGCCGCGGAATTGGAATTACGGTACCCCACCAGAAACCAATGCGTTAGGGGCTAGTACAAGTGTGCCAACATAACCTTTGACCATATCAAAGATGCCTATTGAACCCTTGCCAAAAATGGCTAAAGGACCAACTAGGCAGGCAAGAAACTATTCCAAAGTAGCCTATAACTATAACATTGTGGATGATCTAGCTTAATCACCCACTTCTATGTTAGTTTTGGAGGTATTACAATAATGCCCAAAGTAGTAGAAAGACTTACTCTCTGCATTAGGCACCATCGACCCTACCGATTCGTGCCTAATGGCTTTTGATTTAGATAAAGCCACCACTAGGCTTCCTTCAATGGTTGCCTTTCAAATACCAGTGTCGGTCCAAAACATCACCATTCACCAATGTATCATAGACAAAGGTGCATTCACATGCATCATGTCAAATAATGTTTGTTATAAGTCAGGGTCTCTCAAACTAAAGCCATCAGACATCATGCTTAGAGCATACGATGGTCGCCCTTCAGCCCCGGTCAGTGTCTACCAAAATGTTTTGGTCTTCTTGGCTGGAAAGACAGTCCTTATAGACATTGAAGTCTTGAATTCCCAATTGGACTACAATATACTCCTTGGCCAGAGTTACATTTATTCCATGTCAGCCATCGCCTCCTCCATCTTCCAAACTATGATGTTCCCCCATGAGGACCACACCGTTACTGTAGAGTAGTTGAAACATAGCGAAATGTGACCCCTAACAAACATCGATGTCATTCTACCCTATGTAGAAAAATCTATTGACGTTCTTACACAGTACCAAGAATATTGCCCCGACCAGTTAAAATTGTCGTCCATCCTAGGTCATTCCTAGGATATCCCCCTATTATACTTGAGTCATCACCTGATGTCAAAGGGGCTCCGGTGTGCATGATGTCCACATCTAGCACCAAAGCTAGTCAAGACATGGAGACAAATAGTAATGACACAGAGTCCTCAGCCACGGTAGCCTCTCTAGCCTACGCCACCTCCTAAACCCCTTTCCTCTTCCCCCCTGACTGTTTCGTGTCGCATTAGGTCATGACCATGGTGGTCCTACCAAACTTATCATTTGCAATACCAGTTTGGTACCTATTCCCACCTACTCCAATAGGAGTTGCGCACATCACCTCTACAAGGTTAATCCCTATCAATCTTGAACTGGCCCCAGCCATTAAAGATATTTTGCAAAAATCCCTGCAAAGGAAACGTCCGTCGCAAAACTGATGGTTACGACTAAGAAACCTGAGAGAAGAGGAAAAACCATGGAGACTGCCACCATGCAATGGGAATCACCATGTTGCGCCATGTCACGTGGTATTCCACCCTATGCACATTTTCCCAAATCTGGTTGAATTAAAACCACTCCTTATCTCTACAATTGACGCCACGACACCACGCTCTTGTAAAAATGAACCTGCCACCAAAAGTCAAGGAAAAGCATTGCGTACCAATCACACATGCGCTATACGCCACAACTATGGACACTATACCCATCATTTCCTAGAAATCCCGCGATATAGGGATGCCTTACATGCCATCAAGAAATCCTACCAAGAGGATCCCTCCACCCAGTCATCTGGAGATGAGCCTCGCACAATCCTATACCTACAGGAGGAGCGACAGTCGCCTGAGAGACTCCCATTCATATTAACCCCTACCATCATATGCTACACACTGTGCAATGAAAGTGGTCACTTCATAGAGGAATGCACAGACCTGGAACTCATCCATAGATGGTATCCTATAGATCACATTTATTATGATGGTTTTCACGTAGCGCAATTCACATGTCCTTTATGTGCCGACAACCATATGTTGGAACAATTCCACTATATCCCCTAATTTTTCTTAGTTCTAGCTAGTTTACGCTCAGCCATAGTTTGCCTCTACCAAGAAGATGGCTCTGACTCTAAATCTATGAACAACTCGAAAACCAAAGAATATGTGATGAGTAGGTCCATCCTCTTTCTGTCAGCTAAAAAATGACTAATTAGGGAACCCTTAGTTACCCCCAACCGCCCTCTGTGGAGAAGACCAACATGTGTGTTGTGTAAAATTCCCAATCATGTGGTTGCCACTTGCGCTGACTTAGAAGTGCTACATCACTGGTACCCAATCATGCCATGTATCAAGCAAGACAAGAACCCCATATATAGGTTATTTTGCCTAGTATATCAAGGAAATCACCATGAACAATGATTTACTTATATTCCACAAGTTCGTCCTCTAATTAATATGATACATACATTATAAAATAAACGCAACGATCTCCTCAACCGATATAGAAATTATATCACCCCCAGGCCATCAACCCCACACCCACATCGGCGTAATGGGAAAACTGGGATGGCGCACCAACCAAGCATGACCCAGGTCCAACCTAGGATAACATCTGGACTATGTGACCTGATTGGCCACCAAGTTTGTTAAACACATGCATGGTGAATGAGCAAGGAAACACACAATGAAAAATATAAGCACGAGTTATATTATTATTCACCATAGATGTACATTTATAATACAATGGTGTCACTCTTGGATTTCACATTCCAAGTTCACTTGGACTCCTCTTTGTCCATTCAGATTCCACACCTACCCATTGAGGATTAGATGTCCAACATTGCCCCCCTTAATCCGAAGGGGTATGTGTGAGTCCAAGAAGAGAGTTGTAATACAAATCTGCAAAGTATGCATGGCAACACTTATGCTGAATCATCTCTATAAAATGTTGGCATAAAGAGGTGGTTTAAGGATGACCACCAACACTGGAACGCTTAGTGTAGTTCCTGGAACTCTTCCAAATCTGGCAAGAAGTTGAGGGCTTCTGCTAGAGGAAGTTTCCTTCATATTTGAAGAGGGAGACCTTCAACCTAGAAGAAGGGAGGTCTACAAACTGTGATGGTTTAAGGATGACCACCAACACTGGAATGCTTAATGCATTTCTTGGAACTCTACCAAAGCTGGCAAGAAGCTGAAGTCTTCTGCTAGAGGAAGTGTCCTGAATTCTTTGAAGAGGAAGAATATCAACCTCATGTGGATGGTTTAAGGCTATCAACCAACCAAAGGAATGCTCATGGGCATCTATGTCTCTAGCTACAACTTTGAATCTGGAATGAGACATTTTGGCTTAGGCTCACTTGAATTGTTGTGTCTCTGGCTACAGCTCTGAATTTGGAATGATAGATTGTGGCTCAAGCTCACTTGATGTGGCTTCAAAGCTTGTAGATGACCACCATTTTCCCCCCTGTCATGTACAAGGTGAGATGATGGCTGTTGGAGTCCTGTGATTTGGAAGATTGGTATACCAAGTGAAAAGGCAACATCAAAACCAATATTTAGAGCTCTAGGACCTAGACTTCCTAGTCTTAGATAGGGATCTCTCAAATGTTTGCAAAGATATGACTTGTTTGCTTGTAGAAAGTTGATTTTAGGCTAGTTATGAGTGCAAGTTTGTTTTATTATTTGGTTGGACATAATGGTCTAGTGAGCATAGCTAGAATGGGAAATCTCTGAGTTATTGGGAAATGGAGTCAAGTGGAAGTTGTAACAAGTTTAATCAATGGATTTGCGGTATCAAAGGGAAAATATAACTTGGCCAGTGGATCTTCAAGGTCTTGCAAGTGGAATGAAATGAAATTCAATGGTTTAGAATGAAAAGTAGAACTAAGGGCAAGTAACAATCCTTAATTATATGTACTTCTCAACAAAGGGAATTAAAACATTATCTGGACATAAAGAGGCATTCAATAGATAGGGCTAACCATAAATTCTACAAACCACACTTCAGCAAATAATGATTTCAAGACAAACTTCTCTAATGAAATATAGAAGGCAAGACACTCATTTAACTTCGAGGAAAACATTCAAGATTCACACATAACTACATTCATAGAAGAGGGAACTCCTACACATATTTCATTATAGCTACAAAGACCTTCAAAACAATTATTTAAGAAAGTACACAGGGTATGATTGGAACAAAACCTCTTTGGCAGACTTCAAACAATGGTACTTTGAAGGGAGACTTCAAAAACAGATTTTAAGTGGCAACAAGTAAGCAGGGAAAGCCATAAATCATTCTTGAGACCAAATGTATTAAAATATTCAAGAAATAAACAAGCATAAGGGTTCTAGAGAGCAATTAAGAATTCTCTAGAATATCTTAGCAGAGGAAAACATAAAGACAGTGAAGATTAAACAGAACTAAGATGCTTTCAAAAGACATTTCTTAGACTAAACCTTTTACTCTACTGTAATGGAGAATAATGAAACATAATGAAACAGGAAATAACAATAACAGATTTATAGTACTTCACCAACAACTAAGCTTAGGGATCCAATGATAGAGCCTCCTCCATCAAAAAAACAGGTCAAAACATCCATAGGTTCCAGAACTTCAATTACTTCTCAACTTCTAAGAGACTATGTATAACTTCACAGAGTCATCAAATGGAAACAACATAATGAGTTCAAATGCAGTATTTATGTTGCAAATGAGGAGGTGGAGCTAATCTAGGGTTTGAGTGTCATTTATTAAAGAGTAAATGCATTCCTGACCTTGAAAACCATGCAAGGCATAAGGAAGGAACCTGTGTAACTACTTCTCTATTTTAATAAATTTGTCTTAACTTCTAAGGAAAAACAGGTGAAAAGTTTGACTTTGAGGCCTATCTTTATCTTTTACAATAACTGCCTTGACAGATTAAAATACATTCTAAGAGGTAATAATTTCCAATTTTCCTTTACAGACAGAAAGCAGGCCATAGGTGGCAGTTGGATATTTTGGATGAATAACTGCCTCTGTTTGATTTATTTGAGGCTTCCTTTGGCCTAAGTTTCCTTGATTTGATTATTGAAGCTGTACTTTAGGCCTTTAACATTAATCTGTCCTTTATTAATTCCTCTTCAATTGTTTTTCTCTTGGTTGTCTTTAAGTAACTATTCATTCGTTAAATTTTGACCCTAAAGCTTATGTCTTTAATCACTGCTTCTTGAAAGGTTAATTTCTGCTTAACTTTTGATCAGGCTTTAATCCTTTGATTAATTATCTAGTCTTCTGCTCTTCATTTGTCTTCATCGATCTTCTGTTTTATCTGTGTGCAGGGGTTTTTTTGCGCGCTAGATGGTTTTGTTTGAATTTAATCAATGGACATGAACCATCGATTAAGCCTTTGAATCAAAACTTTAAACCCATTCTTCATTCATTTGGCCTCATGAATCATCATCCATAAACCTTAATCACTTAATTTGGCTATGGGATGGCCTGTAATACTTTTTCTGCCACTAAACCTGCAACCATAAACAAACATATTAGATAAATCTGCATTTTTGGGCTAAACCGCGTTCAGAGGGTTATGGAGGGTTCGAGAGAAATTTCAGAGGAAGCGAAAATGCGCAGAGGAAGAAAATTCGAATTGGGGTGCGAAAATGAGGAGCGGAAGTTTTATAGAAAACCGGGTGGTTTTCGCATAGAAAAGGGTGGTAAGCGGCTTATGCCCTTATGGACACGATACCATAGGACAAATGACACCTTTCCATATGGAAACTGCCTATTTCACATTGAAACGAGGCACTAAATCAATTCGGAAAAATGTGCATGAAAATGGTCATGGCCCGTCGGATCTAGGGGAGCTAGATCGACAGTGGATGATGGATGCGATAGGCAGAGTTGATCATCGAAAGAAAGGTGGGACCAGAGGTCAACATCAGTAATTTTTCAGATAATGGGAGTTCTGGGAGTGGGATGGAAAAGTTGTGGGAGCACCATAACTGCCAGATCTAAAGGATCGACGGTTGAGATTTTCTTCGGAGAGGAAAGCAATGACGGGGGCAGAAAAAAAGGAGAAAGGGACTTGTTAGCCATCAGTAAATTTTTGTCAAAGAAAATGATGGCTAAAACAAGTATGGAGCCTTCAAGAGTTTGTTTTCATACAAAACTGCTCATTCTTGAAACCTTCTTATGCTTCCTAAACTCAAAAGGTAATCTTCACTACTGTTTCATTGAAGAAATCCATCAAGAAACCCTATTGATATCCAAAGAAGTTTCTTATTTAGGCCAGTTTTCATCTTTTTCTAAAAAAAATGTTTCACTCATTTTTTTTGTCCCTTTTTACCCTTCACTATCCTCTGAAAAATCCCCTTTCCTCCTTATAATTTTCCCTTCATTATTTTCAGAAACCTTCAAAGCCCCATTTAAACCTGTTAGGGTCCTATAAATATAGGATTCATAATTTTGAATTGACTAATTATAGCCTTGTAAATATGTACATACTTTTCCTTCTGCAAGTTGTTTTCCCATATTTTGTAAAAATAAAAGAAAAATAAAAAATAGAAAAGTGAAAAGAGGGTAAAAGTCCTAAAAGAAAGATCAAAGGACTTAGAAAAAATAAGATACCCTAAAGAAAAAAGATGAATAAAACATGAAAGTGTGCAAGTCTAAATGCCACTACTTTTTACTTTTTGCAGTTGATGATGGCAAAGTGTCAATAAATGCCATAATCCATGATGAGTTGAATTGTTCAATCTTGACTTATCATGTTTCAATTTACTTGTTTTAGATAGAGAATAAAGGATTATCAGACAGTTTAATCCTAACAATTCAGTAGTTAGGTAGAGAATAAAATGAACCAAACAGTTTAATCTAGGTCCTTGGATGAAATAAGTTAGAATTAGATAGTCTTACTTCTTTCAAAAGAAAAATGTTTTAAAGGTTGCTGGCTCAAATGCACATGCATAAATGAAAGAAAAAATGTTAGATTAAAGAATGGGTAGGTACTAGAAGAAGGTAGGAAAAACATTGTAAATATCTTTCACCGGGCTATAATAACTAATTTCCCTTTCCCTATAGATACTGGAAATTCTAAACTATCAGTCAAGGAGGCTCAGAGCATTTCTCTGACCTCTGTTGGGACCAGACGCAAGGCTCAATGACTGGCTAGTTGAAGATGTTAAATTTCTATGTTAATCCCAAATTTTCATCATCTACCACTCATGCATTCATCACCATGCAATTTCATAAGTAAAGACCCCATTTTTACTTAATGATGCTTAAACCCCATTTGATTAACTTCCTACATCTCATGAAGCATAAAAACCCTCGAAAGACATTATATACTAAGAAAAAGTGATTAAGTTATGATAATGAAGCTTTGCTTTAAATTTTCACTTGCCTTAGTTATATTTATGTGTTTTGAGTATTCATTTTCCCTTTAGTCATATTAACACCTAACTTATTTATTAAATCCTTACAAAAAGTCCTAGTGCTATTAATATAACTCCTTTTCTATTAGATATCCCAAAACACCCCTTATTATAAGCTTTTTATGTCAAAGTTATTACGCACATGTTTAAATTAAAACTCGAAAATATCCCTTTGACATAAAAACTATCAATAATGAAAAATCCCTTCCCCCTGTAGTTTTAGACCTTCAAATAATCTAAAAACTATATAATAAAATAAAATACAAAAAGGCTTTAAACATGTTTTATATATGTTTATATTCCTCGATCCCATGTCCCGAATAATTTATCCTACCATTGTAAATAGCCTCACGCTATAAACATTAATCTTAAATCCCAGTTAACACATATTAACGCGCCTCATGTGCTTTTACCTTATATATAAACTTGGTTTATGTATGTAAATCCATTTTCCAAATAAATTAGCCTAGCACCCCCACAAGTTATCCATAGCCGCCCGATAAACCATAAACTTCTAAATCCAACGGTCCTAAATTAACGCAATACTCAATTGACATACCCCACCACTACATTCCTTTCCCCAATGTCGCGTTAAACCTAGACCGTAGATCTAAACTTTCTAGATCAACGGCTCATGTTAAAGCCCTGGTCCCACCTTTCCTTTCCCCGCAACTTTGCAAATGATCTGAACCATTCGCATCATTCGTCAAGTTCTAACAGTGCGCATTCCATATCGCACGCCGAAAGTGATGGCCAAATTTTGATGAAAATCACGCGATAGAAGTAGTTTCCCTAAACCGCCCTTGCTACGTGTCTAATTTATATTCGATCGCATTCCAAATGCTCAAAAATACTTACCATCTCAAATCAACGCAAAAACCACCAAGTTTTTTTTTGCATTCAAAGCATAATTACCTCCCGCCATTGATTGAGACTTGCAATAAATGATAAACATAATGATAAATCATGAAGGTTTAAACCTTATTTTTTCACCATTTTATGTATTATTTGCTCCTCGCCTATTAAGAAAATATGCCCATAATCTGTGAATGAATTTTAAACCTTTTCTAGCCAATTTCTCCCCTTGAAGAGGAATTTCACCACAGTGACTGCATTTAAAGGACTCTTGACGCTTTCCACAAAGTCATAGCATCCAGTTTGAAGCTGATACAACAAAAAACTCTTCTCGACCGCCAAAATACCCGCAGAGGTATTTTTTAGTATTCCAACCTGCAAATTCACAAATTCAACACTAAATCTAACCAGTTGAATTACAAGGAAGAAATTTACCAAATCCTAGTGTGCCCAAACCCCGAAAAAACAAGGAAAACCTTTGCAAATTTTTCTCAGAATTTTCCATTTGCTTAAAAATCAGTTTTTTAGCCAAATTTCTCATTTTCAGACCATATCCAAATAGTTTAATCTTGTTTAGTTATCCCCAGAAATAACAAAGAAGCAAGTTACACCCAACTCTAGAGGTCCCAAAGCCCCAAAATATATCTCAGTCAAGCTTCCAAAGCCTAAATCATCAAATATTAATAAGCCTACTCCTACTTTAATAGTTGATTCAACTGAAGTTGTCATACCTCTTCGACCACCTGTTTCTACTGAAGAAAACAGTCCTTTAACGGACTTGGATTACAAGATTTCTGATACAGTAGTAGAATTTAATTTGCTTGGGATTCATAACTGGTGTGATGACAAATTTCTGGATAAAAATAAAAATGATATACCTATTTGGGAGTCTAATTTGCCCAATTATGTTGTACCTATTACTCATCCAACTCAAGACCTGATCAGATTGTGTCAATTACATTTTGTTCCCAACCAAAGGTCTATTGTGAACAAAGATAGGGAAATTCTATTTCCGGTCATCACAACAGAATCCATTAATGAAATGATTCAGTTGAATTTTGATGCAAGAGTACTGCCCCTATCCATTGAAGATTTGACTCATTCTTCAAAACTTCATGCTTACCCATGTTGATTTCCCAAAAGTGAATCCACCCTATTCCACTTCTGATTTTCCTGAATCTTCAAGACAAGTAATTTCAATGATATCCTTTATCTTAGGATATTTTAATGATGAGTTCATTGATGTCTCTTTACTAGGATTCCTTTCTACATTGTCCCCTGGGCAACCTCCTGCAATGGTATTTGATTTTTCTAGATTCGTTGCTGACAGTATACATTATCAGTTGACCAAATTTCCTACTGAAGGAGTGTTTAGATATTCATCATATATATTCCATCTTTTTCTATTTTAACAAGAAAAACAGTTTCTAGTGAATTTACAAAATATGAATGTAGAGGGCCAACCTCTGTCAGTAATATTTTGGATGTCATTACTCAGGAAAACAGGGAATGAATTCAATTACAAAGATTTTACAGATTTGTTTGTCAAGCCATCCATGAATTTACTTTCTAAAATAGAACAACCCAGGGTCAGTGATGACATGAAAAGGATATTGCAATTGTCTAAAAAAATCCAAGTAGGGGATTGGTACTTATATGAAGGACATACAGAATTAACGATATTTGGAGCAAAGTTGCTCCCATATAAGTTGCCCAAATTTCTAACTATCAGAATTTTTGAATTGGAATATCTAAGGCAGGTGTTAAATGCAGAAGCGATAACTTTCATGGCTTCTAAGAAAAAGACCCAATTCAAGCTTAAGAACCAAATTGGCCCATTTATAGTAAATAAAAGGGATGCATTAAAAAATATAGCAAAGAAATTGTCAGAGTATAAGTTCCAAGAAATTTTTTACTGGAATTATGATCCTAAAGGCATTTTGAATAGTGTAAGGCTTAAATGTAAATTGACTCCTTTCACCCATGAGCCTAAATGCCAAATTGAGAAATTTGCAAATCAAATAGAGTGGGTAGAAAATACATTGGTTGACCCTACTTCTAATGCAGCAACAGTGATAAACACAGATAATTCACAGACTATAGTGGTCAACAAATAGGTAGAAACTTCAAACAAAAGGACTAGGAATGAAGAATGTTATTCAGTAGAGACCATTACAGAAAATAAATTCAATATTGTTTACAACAAAAAGGAAAAAATCACTGATGTTGAGAAATAAAAGGCTATTGAGATAAATGATACAGATGATCAGTAGGTAGATAATGATGAAGCCACTATAATTGTAAATGATACTTTAGTAGAAATTCAGAAAGAGCAGGTTTTAACATAGGAACAGGGCAAAGAAATGGTTGAAAAATAGGTAAATATAGAAGTTCCCTCATCCTCCAAAAAAACAGAGGGAAAAGATAGTGATATCCAGGAGAAATACAAACAGATTAAGGAAAGAAATGAAGAGATCAAAAGAGAAGTTTATTCTCAATTTTTGAAAGAAAAAAAAAGGAGACAAAGACAGACTTTTGATAGCTTTTGACTATTCAACAAATAAAATGATTATGTCTTTTCTCCAGCCAATGGTTACAGACCCAAAGTCAGTTGCAGATTACAAGAAAATAGAGATTGAAGTAGATGTAGACACCATACATGAACTTGATCAAATAGAGTTTCATAGAAGTACTTCAGAAATGCTCTATTCTAAGTGGTAAAAAAAAATGTGAGTGCAACTAGATTGCAAAACATTGTGTTCAACTTGCAGGATCAAATGAATTTAGATAAAGCCTCATTACACGTGAAGGATCTAACGATCAAATCCTTAGAATACATGGTGCTACAAATTGGAGTGGATCCTTCAAACATTCAAGTTTCTCAAGCATTAGTAAAACAAAAGAATGAAGACATTTCTGCCCTGATCAAGCAAGTAAAACTCCCACCAAATGAACATCCTCAAGCAAAGGAAATCCTACAAGAGAAAATAGAAAAGGATGAGATGATGCAGTTAGTGTTAAAAATGATTGCTCAAGTTAAAGACACAGAGAATCAAATAGAGACCCTTATAAAATAAAATGAAGCCTTAAGAAAAGAAAATGAGAAATCTACTCCCACGGTTATTTCTATAGTTGGCACAGCTGTCCCTTCCACATTTGCAGAGCATTTAGACCCAAAAGTGCCACTGGAAACTGTAGTGTCAGTGAAATCTATAGATACTGCTGCCACAGGATCATCCACCACTCAGGTACATCAAACATGTGAAGCAGCTGACATATTAAAGGCCATGGAGGAGATGTCCCTAAAGAATAATGAGATAATTAATTTGAAAAAGACTATTCAAACTCTTGAAACTTCAAATATAAATGCATTGATTATCTCTAAGGGACATGAACAAAGAGAAAACACACTTCAAGAGAAGGTAAATATTTTGCAGCAATAGGTAAATCTCAGTGAAGAGGTTTCATTCATCAAGAACTATCTTTGGAATAATATAATCCAAGGCATACATCTACAGTGGCCTTCAATTCAAATTATTTATGAGCAGAGAGATCTACTTAAGGAAACACAGGTGGAAATTCAGAAAACCAAATAACAACTGGCTAACAAACCATCTCAAGCTTTGAATATTATTACATTTTTAAACAACAAAAACAGAGAAGAGCTTGAAGAATTGAAAATCCAAGATAGGATAGAAACAATTATGCAAATAAAAAAGGTCCTAAATAAAAGGAATATAATGGACAATTTGAAGGAAAAGTGTGAGGCCATGAATTTGTCAATTACAAAGTTCTTGGAAAAATAAAAAGTGTTGAAAGAAGCAGGCCTCCCGGACATTTATGGCTTTAATGAAAAGCTAATGGTTCAAAAATATTATGACAAGAAAATCAGAGCCCATGCCAAAGAAAAAGTTAATAAGCCTCTTCCACAAGGTTCTCCAACTGGAAAAGTTGTCTTGGAATACTTTGAAAACTTGTTTTTTCTACAGAATGAAATTAAGCATATTTTCATGATCAAACCAAATTTCTCAAGGTACACTAAAGCTGGCGAAAGTTACCGAAAGTTGAAAAGTGTGAAAATACCAAGTGATCAGCAATGGCAGAAATTCACAAACTTGTTATAGTAACATTGGAGTAGAACAAATACAGGTAAAGAAGTGAAGATTGAGAAGAAAAGCAACTAATTTGATTTTAAACTTTTTACTACTGATAATCTCTTTTACAATAGTACAAAGCAAAAGGGAAACTTGAATATGACAATCAAGTGATATAAACAGAAAATTGATTGTTTTTACCACAGTGAAAATTTCCTTTTACAGTTGTTAAAAGGTAAATGTTGCAGTGAAAGTGTAACAGATTAATCAGCAGAGTCAAAGAGTATCCGAGAAGAAATCAATCAAAAATTTGTACTATTGTAATTTTTTCTGTCTTACATTAGTAAAATTAATAAGGAAGCAGCGTGAGAGAGAATCAATAGGAAAAGAAACATTAAAGGATAAAAAGTGAAAGAGTATCAGTCAAGCAATCCATAAACAAATATCTTCCAAATATGCCAGCAAGCATAAACAACAATGCAATAATCAGTTTTGATTAGATAATGTTAGTTATATTTTTTCTAAATAGAAGGACAACTTGCTAAGTTGTTAAGCAATTGTCCCTCTTAGTGTGTTAAGATATTTTATTTTCCTAGAGTTATTCCTAGATTTTTCTAGGATATTTTGTACTAAACAATTTGTATAAATACTTCACTCTTTGAAGTATTAAGTGTGAAATAAAATTGTTGAGATTATTATAGATATTTTTGCTGGTGCTTTGGAGGCTCATGTGCTGATTGCATAGCAGTACTGGACAATTGATAACTGGACTTCACAACTCAGGATTCTTGCGATAAGCTAATGAGTAAAGTGATTTATTTCTGTCATTGTTTCCTTTTCTGAAGGTCCATTCAATTTCATATATGTGTTCAAATCTTAATGATTAATTAGGAATATTATTTCAGGATAAGTGTAAAAAACTCCATGTCTTAACTAATTGATCATTTCAATGTTTTCTGCTGATTTCCGGACTTAGGAATTCTTAGTTGCTCCTAGTCCCGTTTGACCTCTGCCTCCTTCTCCTTATTTCTAGATCAAAGGATCCTTCACTGCCCTTTATCCCGAAAACAAGCCATCCCATCCAATCAAACTATTCAAATCTCTGAGGGTTCTCTACCTTTCCCTAAGTATATTAGCATTCTTTTGGCCCTGCCTTTCAGTCTTGCTTGCTACATTTTGACTCCATAGCCCAATGGACTAGTAGATCCCTCTTTAATTTGTCTATAAGTAATATTATTTCCCACCAAACTTTCCAAACATATTAAAACAAAAACCAAGTGCCCAATCATACCTAGCCTAAAATACCAAACAAAACAAAGTTAAATCTTAAAGAGAGAGCCCTCTTTGAAATTTAGGAAGGCTACATCCTAGATTTCCAAAGTAGGTTTGTGGTTACCACTAGTTTTCTTTAACTATAAATCAAAATCCCACAACCTAAGAAATTACTAGGGTGATAACATACCAGCAACCATACTGGGGATCTAAGCACTCTCAAATTTTAAATTTAATCTTGAAGGAAGATTTTTAAATCTATCTTTTATACTTTAAGATTAACTTTAAAGGTTGTGGGTATTTCATAAATAGACATTCTGGCTTCTAGGAAAACCTACTATACCAGGTCTAACCCGGATCTTAAGCCTATTGTAATAGTAGATAACCCAGAACAGATTGGTAAAAAAAAAAAAAAAAAACAAAGTGATAATTTAGAAGCTAAAGTGCCCTTGATAAAAGCTAATTCCTTACCCAAAGAATTAGTGAGTTTAACCGATATTGAATTTGATTTCAAGTTTGAGAATTGATTATTTGGAAATAAATTTGAAACTGATTTAAAGGAAATTGTTATAGATCCTGTTTTTACTTCTTTTGTGAATGAGAAACATAAAATTATTTCAGCATCAACAAAATCAGAAAAATCTGAAATTCAAAGTCCAGTAGAAAGAGTTAATGTTACACGAATTAAAGATGTTGACGAAGCTGTTAAATTAGCTCAATTTTTATCTCACCTTAAGCCTCCAGTTTCTCAACTACACATAAAAAATTTTCCAGTATCAAATTCAACTCTGTATGCCGCCACTTCATTTTTAGATTCCACTATTAGCTCGCCCACAGAACCATTTAGTCCTGAGTTGCCATTGCAACCTAGAATTATATTTTCATCATACCCTCAAGCCACTGCAAGTTCATCTACATAACCATTTATTCCTATGTTTCCTTTGTAGGCTAGGATAGTATTTCCATCATTCACTCAATCCATTTCATCCACCAACTTTATAAGCACTACTTTTTCTCCATCTAGTTCCATATATATAACCACATATTTTCCAAGTTCTTCAAATACAGTTTTTAGCACATCAGCTACTATATCTAGCAATGCTCCTATAGTCATTTTTATACCTCCTAATTAAAGAAAACTTCAAATAATGGCTACAAGATATGCCCCTCTAGTTTTACCTCAAAATCTCCATGATATGCCCCAGAATTACCAGAAGGATATCCCATTATTTGATAATTTTTCACAAATAATTGCACAACAACATATCACCAGAATGACTCATTTTTGTGAAATTTATGAGATAGATGAATTTGATGTCCGAATGAGACTGTTTGCACAAAGTTTAATAGGAGAAGTAAAAACATGGTTTAGAAATTTAGGTGCTGGTAGTATAGCGGATTTAGCTGCATTTCATACAGCTTTCATAAATAAATCGGAAAATAAAAAGAATCCCCTGCAAATTTTATCTGAGTTGGATGTTGTTAAAAGAGCTCCTAATGAGTTGGATTATTGCACCAGATATAACAGTGTTTATAATGCCATCCCTGTTGATCTTAAACCTACCCCCTATTCAGTAATTCTTAAATTTCCTTATGGATTTGATCCATACATGGCATATCAATTAAGAGAAAGAAATGTTGAAACTCTAGAACAGATGCAACTAGATGTTGTTGGTGTAGAAATCAATATCCTAGCCAAAAAGGCCAGACTTAGAAATGAAAGGAGAGTCACCATCAAAGAAGAGAATTCAATATTAGATGGTAAATTTGATCTTATTGCCAAAACTTTAGAAAGAGTAGTTGAGATATTAGACCACATTGAGAAAAAACCGCAATGGGATAACCAACCCCAAATCAGAAATCCTAACTACAGAAAAAACAACAATCCTAGGAAAGGTAAAGAGCCTTCCCTAGATCAAAACATTAGGCCCCATTTTCAAGAGAACTACGCTGAAAGTTCTCAAAACAATGTTGAGGATTAGGAAGACATCAACATAGTAATGTGCATAGATGAGAGTAATACAATTTTCCTCACTCAGGAGGATCAAGAACTCTTTGAACTTCAACAGTTCAAAGTAGAATATGGTGAATCCTTTGGCTATAAGCAAGGTTATGAATTCATAATAAATGAAATTCACAGCCAATATAACCTTAGAAGCAAGAAAACAAATGAGCCTTTTGCTAAAAACAATGCTCCAACTCAACAAAATCAAAACAAAAAGACTGTATAGGCTCCCAAAACAAAAAAAAATCAAGTTCTTCCAAGAGAGAACAAGCAAAATTCAAACCCACCCAGTCCTAAAAAATAGTCTATTCCAAAGATTGTTGATATCACTGATGAGGTGACCCAATCCTCCAAAGATTCCCAAAAGGCTAATACTACAAAGGCCACTAATTCAGAAAAAACAACAGTTACTGATCCAAAAAATAATCCAGCTGACTCTAGATCATCAAATCCTAAATTTTCTGCTGAAAAATCTAGATCTGACAAAGCATCTGCTGCCACTCAAACTGTTCCTGAAAAATAATCAAAGACAGTAGAAATCAGGAAACTCAAACAGAACATAAAATACAAACTCAAGCTAAAGGTAAAACTACTGAAACTCAAGAAAAATACACTCAATTAACAATCTCAAAGGATGAAATTATGAAGATTAGTAAATCTCAACCAAAATTCAACATTCAAGCTAAAATATCCAAGTTGAAAATACCAATTCCTTTAACATAATTAGTGAAGAATGACTTGTATAAATAAACAATTAATGAAACTTTAAACATGAATGATGGTGAGGATTCAATTAATCTAAATGATGATTAACTTGAGTTAATTTTTGGTCCTGATGTGAATGGTACACATGCTGATGGAGAAATCCTTCATTTTTACATTAGTCTTACAACTTGTGATCAAATATTACACAATGCAATGTTAGACTCAGGAGCTTCCCACAATTTAGTGCCAAAAGCTATTATGGAAACTCTAAATCTAGAAATAACGAGGCCATATATAGACTTGTTCTCATTTTATTCATCTAAATTTAATTGCATTGGATTAATAAAATATTTGTGTGTCAATTTAGTTCAATACCCAGGTAAAAGTATGATCATGGATATTCTAGTAGCTGATATCCCACCAAAATATGGTATGCTTCTTTCTCGCTCATGGGGAGATAAGTTGTAGGGATCTCTAAAATTAGACATGATTTTTGCTACTATCACAGTATTTGGATAGCCCAAAAAACTTTACAGAGAAACTCTAATGAAATACATGGTCAATAATGCAGAAAGGTCCATAAATTATCCCATTTATTCAACTCCAACTGACCTTGATTCTTTCATTTTATGCAACTTTGATAATGATGATATCCCAATGGAATTGATTAACAGAAAACTTGAACCAAACAATGATAATATCCTTCATGAATCCCTTTGGCACTTAGATTTAGATGGCTCATTGAAAAAGACAGGGGCAGGAGCTGGAGTATGGATCACCAACATGGAAACCAGTCATTCGGAAGGACATGCCTTTAGACTCAATTTTAAATGCACAAACAACATGGAAAATTATGAAGCATTGATATTAGGCCTCCAAATCATCAGGAACTTAGGAGGTAAAATAATTCTAATCATGGGTGATTTAGAATTAGTCATTAAGAAAATAAATGATGAATATTCTGTTCATAATCCTAGATTAGCCAGATATAGAGATGCAGTAATTGACTTGGTTGATGATTTACTAGAGACTAAGTTTTCTACCATTCCCAGAAATCAAAATGTGCAAGCACATTGTCTAGAAACTTTTGCTAGCACCTGTAATTTTCCTTTTCAACCAACTCATAGATATACTGCTGAAGTAAAATATAGACCCATTGTTCCTGACAATGTTAAATGCTGGCAGATTTTCTCTGAAGATGAGCAGATTTTCAATTTTCTGAACAGCAAGGAAGAATTTCAAAACTGTAAGATAGACACTGATGATAATTTATATTTAGAATGTAATGTAGATGATGATTTTAATTGTGAAATAAATAGTGTAGATGTACATAAATATAAAAATCCAACTGTTTTTACTCAATCAGATGTAGATAGCTTGGAAAAAGTAGACATAGAGGAAATAATTGAAGAATAACTAGACATGCTAGAATTAAAAGACAATCTTTTACCTAAAGGTTTCACCCCTTTAGAAGACTTGTTTGATTCCAACGATGTGCCTAAAAAACCTAAAATAGAACTATTCAAATCTAATATTGAGGAGTGAAATATAGGAACAGAATTACATCCTGAAATGATAAAGTTGTCTAAATCTTTACCACAAGCAGAAAAAGCCAAATACATTGATCTGTTGAAAGAATATGAAGATGTATTTGCATGGAGTTATGAAGATTTAAAGGCTTATAACACAAGTATAATTCAACATAAGATCCCTGTAAAGGATGACCAGAAGCCTTTTAGACAAAAATTGAGAAGGATTAATCCTGTCTTGTTACCTTTGATAGAGAAAGAAATCAAACGAATGTATGAGGCCCAAATAATTGCACCAATCAGATATTCTAATTGGTTTTCTAACTTAGTACCTACTAGGAAGAAAACTGGAGAAATAAGATTATGTGTAGATTTTAGAAATCTCAATAAAGTGTCTTTGAAAGATAATTACCCTTTGCCAAAGATGGATCACATCTTGCAGAGAGTAGTTGGATCTTCAAGAATTTTATTATTGGATGGTTTCTCAGGTTATAACTAGATACTTGTTCCGAAAGAAGACCAACCCAAGACAGGCTTTACTACTCCTTGGGGCACTTTCATGTATGTGAAAATGCCTTTTGGATTAATGAATGTTGGAGCTACCTTTCAAAGGGCTATGGCTATAGCCTTTGCTAAGGAAATCCATGAATTTTGGTTATTTACTTAGATGATATTACTGTGTTTTCTAAATCTGATAATGAACATTTGGATCACTTGAGACAGGTATTCATTAAATGTAGGGAATATGGCATATCCTTAAATCCCAAAAAGGTTCTTTTTGGACTTGAAGAAGGTAAATTATTAGGAAACATAATTTCCAAAGAAGGTATTAGGATAGATCCAGCAAGAATTGAAGCCATACTAAACATTCAACCACCTAGGAACATCAAAGAGTTAAAAAAAAATTTAGGTAAAATAAATTTTTTAAGAAGATTTATTTCTAATATACCTGAAATCATAAAGGAACTTAATAACATGCTAAAAAAAGATGCGGTATTGAAATGGACAGTTGAAGCAAAACAATCTTTTGAATCTATAAAATAGGCTTTAACCAAAACACCAGTCTTAATTAGCCCAGACTTCGAAAAAGATTTTATTATCTTTTCATTTTCCTCTGAACATACCACAACTGTTGTTCTTTCGCAGAAAAATGACCAAGGTTTTGAGAAACCTATAGCATTTTTCAGTAAAAAAATTAGAGATGCAACTCTAAAATACAACATAATGGAAAATCAAGCTTTAGCCTTGGTTAAAGCCATAAAATATTTTAGATTTTACATTCTTTACTCTGACATTATTGCTAATGTTCCGAATTCTGTAGTCAAAGATATTCTTACACAGGATGGACCAGATGGTAGAAGAGGAAAGTGGATTGCCACTATCCTTGAATATGATTTCGAAATCAAACCAACTAAGCTCATAAAAGGACAAGGGTTAGCCATATTAATGGCTAAATCCAACTATAATGGCTTAGATATAAATTTCATTGCACAAATTGATGACCAAGAAGAGATGACGACTCCATTGATTAGTGAAGCCTTTCTAGACTCACCATGGTACTCTGATATTATCTTTGTACTCACATATTTACAAGCTCCTCCTGGTTTAACTAGAACAAAAGCTATATTTTTCAAACTCAAAGCAATGAGATATTGTATTCTAGATGAAATTCTTTATTGGAAAGAACAAAGTGGCATTTTATTGAATTGTTTATTGACATTTGAAGCTGACAAGATTCTTGAGGAATTTCATGCAGGTGACTGTGGAGGCCACTTATACTGGAAGAGTACAACAGATAAAATTCTCGGAGATGGTTTCTACTGGCCAACATTGTTTGTTGATGTCAAAAAATATGTTACCTGCTATCACCAATGTCAGATTTTTGAAGGGAGAAAGAAATTGTTACCCTTTCTGCTAAAACCTATTTCTACTGAGATGCATTTTCAACAATGGGGTTTAGACTTCAATGGATAAATTCATCCCCCATATTCTAGATAGCATAAATGTATTTTGACTGCCACAAATTATTTTACCAAGTGGATAGAAGCCATTCCTACTAGGCAAGCCATAGACTCAGTCATAATCTCTTTTATTGAAAACAATATTTTATCTAGACTTGGATGTCCATACAAAATTATTACTGATAATGAAGCTGCATTTAAATCCAAGAAAATGATTTATTTTTCCACAAGTATCACATTACCCTAGGTCACTCTACTGTTTATTACCCTCAAGGTAATAGCTTAGCAGAATCCTCTAATAAAATCCTGGTAAACATAATCAAAAAATTACTTCAAGAGAACAAAAAGACTTGGAACAAAAAGCTGGTCTATGCCCTATGGGCTGATAGACTTACCACTAAGAAATCAATTGGTACTTCACCTTACCAGATAGTTTATGGAATGGATGCAGTTTTTCCTTCATCATTGGGAGTTTCAGTAATGAAGATTATTCAGGAATCACAAGTTGAGATTAATGATATTCAATGGAGAATAAATCAAACCATTCATTTACAACACACAAGGGAGGAAGTATATGAAAAGTCTCAAGTAATTCATGATAAGATCAAAAATATTTTTTATAAAAGGAGTAAGGAATATGATTTTTACATAGGAGATAAAGTGTTAAAATGGGATTCCAGGAGAGAGGAAAAGGGAAAACATGGAAAATTTAAATTTTTATGGAAGGGACCTTATGAAATTTATGGGTACTGAGGTAATAATGCATTTTTTATCCGAAGTTTGGATGGGAAAGATGTTCCAGAAGGACCAGTAAATGGTAGGATGCTTAAACACTACTATTTTTCTGAGTTAACTAACAGCTAGTTCCAGATTGATTCCTTTTTTACATCATTGTAAATATTCATTGCAAGTGAGTAGATTGGATTGGATGTTTTCTTTTCAAAATTTGAAGCCCGGAGAGAAGGACCTAAGCTTTGAAGAGTAAAATATCATAAGTATGAATTGTTGCAGAAATCAGAGGACATTTACATGATCATCAAGGTTAAAAATTCAAGGCTGCTGATCTTAGAGATCTTGACATTTCATCAGGAAATGCCATCCCCATGTGAAGCCGTTGTTAGGGACCTATAAATATAGGATTCATAATTTTGAATTGACTAATGATAGTCCTGTAAATATGTACATACTTTGCCTTCTGCAAGTTGTTTTCCCATATTTGTAAAAATAAAATAAAAAATAATAGAAAAAGCAAGAAGAGGGTAAAAGTCCTAAAAGAAATATCAAAGGACTTAGAAAAAATAAGATACCCCAAAGAAAAAATATAAATAAAACATGAAAGTGTGCAAGTCTAAATGCCACTACTTTTTACTTTTTCAGTTGATTATGGTAGAGTGTCTCTAAATGCCATAATATATGATGAGTTGAATTGTTCAATCTTGACTTATCATGTTTCAATTTACTTTTTTTAGATAGATAATAAAGGATTGTCAGACAGTTTAATCCTGACAATTCAGTAGTTAGGTAGAGAACAAAATGAACCCAAAAGTTTAATCTAGGTCCTTGGATGAAATAACTTAGAGTTAGATAGTCTTACTGCTTTCAAAAGAAAAATGTTTTAAAGGTTGCTAGCTCAAATGCACCTGCATAAATGGAAGAAAAAATTTTAGATAAAAGAATGGGTAGGTAGAAGAAGGTAGGTAAAGCATTTTAAATATCTTTCACGAAGCTACAATAACTAATTTCCCTTTCCCTATAGATATTGGACATTCTAAACTATCAGTCAAAGAGGCTCGGAGCATTTTTATGACTTCTATTGGGACCGGACCCAAGGCTCAATGACCGGCTAGTTGAAGGTGTTAAATTTCTATGTTAATCCCAAATTTTCATCATCTACCACTCATGCATTCATCACCATGCAATTTCATAAGTAAAGACCCCATTTTTACTTAATGATGCTTAAACCCCTTTGATTAACTTCCTACATCTCAAGAAGCATAAAAACCCTCAGAAGACATTATATACTAAGCCAAAGTGATTAAGTTATGATAATGAAGCTTTGCTTTAAATTTTCACTTGCCGTAGTTATATTTATGTGTTTTTAGTATTCATTTTCCCTTTAGTCATATTAACACCTAAACTTATTTATTAAGTCCTTATAAAAAGTCCTAGTCCTATTAATATAACTCCTTTTCTATTAATTGTCCCAAAAAACCCCTTATTATAAGCTTTTTATGTCAAATTTATTATGCACATATTTAAATTAAAACCCGAAAATATCCCTTTGACATAAAAACTATCAATAATGAAATATCCCTCCCCCCTATAGTTTTAGACCTTCAAATAATCTAAAAACTATATAATAAAATAAAATACAAAAGGTCTCTAAACATGTTTTATATATGTTTATATTTCCTGATCCCATGTCCCGAATAATTTATCCTACCATTGTAGATAGCCTCACGCTATATACATTAATCTTAAATCCTGATTAACACATATTAACCCACCTCATGCACTTTTACCTTATATATAAACTTGGTTTATGTATATAAATCCATTTTCCAAATAAATTAGCCTGACGTCCTCACAAGTTATCCATAGCCGCCTGATCAACCATAAACTTCTAAATCCAATGGTCCTAAATTAACGTGATACTCAGTTGACATACCCCACCACTATATTCCTTTCCCTGATGTCGCGTTAAACCTAGACCGTAGATCTAAACTTTCCAAATCAATGGCTCATGTTAAAGCCCTGGTCCCACCTTTCCTTTCCCCGCAACTTTTAAAACAATATGAACCATTCGCATCATTCGTCTAGATCTAACAGTGTGCATTCCATATCGCACGCCGAAAGTGATCGCCCAAATTTTGATAGAAATCACGCGATAAAAGTAGTTTCCCTAAACAACCCATTTCTATGTTTCTAATTTCTATTTGATCGCGTTCCAAATTCTCAAAACTACTTACCATATCAACTCAACACGAAAACCACCAAGCTGTTTTCGCATTCAAAGATAAATCTACCTCACACCATTGATTGAGACCTGCAATAAATGATACACATAATGATAAATATTGACGGTTTAAACCTTATTTTTTCACCATTTTATGTATTATTTTCTCCTCGCCTGTTAAGAAAATATGCCCAGACTTTGTGAATGAAATTTAAACCTTTGCTAGCGAATTTCTCCCCTTGAAGAGGAATCTCACCACAGTGACTACATTTAAAGGACTCTTGACGCTTTCCATAGAGCCATAGCATCCAGTTTGAAGCTGATACAACCATAAACTCTTCTCGACCACCAAAATACCTGTAGAGGTATTTTTCAATATTCCAACCTGCAAATTCACAAATTAAACTCTAAATCTAACCAGTTGAATTACAAGGAAGAATTTTACCAAATCCTAGTGTGACCAAACCCCGAAAAAACAGGGCAAATCCTTGCAATTTTTTCTCAATTTGCCATTTTCTTAAAAATCATTTTTTTAGCCAAATTTCTCATTTCAGACCATTTCCACGTTTAGAAATATTTTTAAAGCCATAGAATCACTTCTCCAGTCTCCTACATCTAGAAAACCTATGTTTTCTTTCCAAAACCCTTGCTCAGATTCCCAGAATTGTCCCATATTTGCTTAAAGACCCTATGTTTCAAAATTAACTATAGAATATAGTTTAATCTTGCTTATTTATCCCCAGAAATGACAAAGAAGCAAGTTACACCCAAGTCTGGAAGTCCCAAAGCCCCAAAATTTATCTCAACCAAGCTTCCAAAGCCCAAATCATCAAATATTAATAAGCCTACTCCTACTTTAACAGCTGATTCAACTGAAGTTGTCAGACCTCTTCAACCACCTGTTTCTACTGAAGAAAGAATTCCTTTAACATATTTGGATTACAATATTGTTGATGCAGCAGTATAATTTAATTTGCTTCAGATTCATAACTAGTGTCATGACAAATTTCTGGATAAAAATAAAAATTATATACCTATTTGGGAGTCTAATTTGCCCAAGTATGTTGTACCTATTACTCATCCAGCTCAAGACTTGGTTAGATTGTGTCAATTACATTATGTTCCCAACCAAAGGTCTATTGTGAACAAAGATAGAGAATTTTTTTTTCCATCATAGTAGAATCCATTAATGAAATGATTCAGTTGAATTTTGATCCAAGAGTGGTGCCCCTATCCATTGAAGATTTGATTCAGTTGTACCTAGATTTCGATTACCCTAGGAGGTTTATGATTTTTCAAAACTTCATGCCTACTCATGTTGATTTCCAAAAAGTGAATCCACCCTATTCCACTTCTGATTTTCCTGAATATTCCAGACAAGTAATTTCAATTCCATCCTTTATCTTAGGATATCTTAATAATGATTTCACTGATGTCTCTATACTGGGATTCCTTTCTACATTGTCCCCTGGGCAGCCTCTTGCAATGGTATATGATTTTGCTAGATTCATTGCTGACAGTATACATTATCAGTTGACCGAATTGCCTACTGAAGGAGTGTTTAGATATTCATCATATCTATTCCATATTTTTCTATTTTTCCAAGAAAAACAGTTTCCAGTGCCTTTAAAAAAGATGAATGTAGAGAGCCAGCCCCTGTCAGTAATATTCTGGACATCATTACTCAGGAAAATAGGGAATAAATTCAATTACAAATATTTCACAGATTTGTTTGTCAAGCCAGCCATGAATTTACTTTATAAAACAGAACAACCCAGGGTCAGTGATGATATGAAAAGGATATTTGAATTTTCTAAACAAAGCCAAGTAGGGGATTGGTACTTATATGAAGGACATATAGAATTAAGGATATTTGGAGAAAATTTGCTCCCATATAAGTTGCCCAAATTTATAACTATCAGAATTTTTGCATTGGAATATCTAAGGCAGGTGTTAAATGTAGATGCAATAAATTTCATGGTTTCTAAGAAAAAGACCCAATTCAAGCTTAAGAACCAAATTGACCCATTTATAGTAAATAACAGGGATGCATTAATGGAGATAACAAAGAAATTGTCAGAGTATAAGTTCCAAGAAAGTTTTTACTAGAATTATGATCCTAAAGGCATTTTGAATAGTGTAAGGCTTAAATGTAAATTGACTCCTTTCATCCATGAGCCCAAACTCCAAATTGAGAAATTTTCAAATCAAATAGAGTGGGTAGAAAATACATTGGTTTAACCTACTTCTAATGAAGAAACAATGATAAACACGGATAATTCACAGACTATAGTGGTCAACAAACAGGTAGAAACTTCAAAAAAAAGGACCAAGAATGAAGAAATTTATTTAGCAAAGACCATTATAGAAAATAAATTCAATATTATTTACAACAAAAGGGAAAAAATGACTGCTGCAGAGAAATAAAAGACTATTGAGATAAATGATGCAGATGATCAGCAGGAAGATAATGATGAAGCCACTATAATTGTAAATAAGACTTTAGTATAAATTTAGAAAGAGAAGGTTTTAACATAGGAATAGGGAAGAGAAATGGTTGAAAAACAGGTAAATATAGAGGTTCCCTCCTCCTCCAAAACAACATAGGGAAAAGATAGTGATATCCAAGAGAAACAAACAGATTAAGGAAAGAAATGAAGAGATCAAAAGAGAAGTTTATTCTCAATTTTTGAAAGAAAAACAAGGAGACAAAGACAGACTTTGACAACTTTTGACTATCCAAAAAATAAAATGATTATGTCTTTTCTCCAACCAATGGTTACAGACCCAAATTCAGTTGCATATTACAAGAAAATAGAGCTTGAAGTAGATGCAGACACCATACATGAACTTGACCAAATAGAGTTTCATAGAAGTACTTCAAAAATGCTATATTCTAAGGTGGTAAACAAAACTGTGAGTGCAACTATATTGCAAAACATTGTGTTCAACTTGCAGGATCAAATGAAGTTAGATAAAGCCTCATTACATGCAAAGGATCTAAGGATAAAATCCTTAGAAGACCTGGCGCTACAAATTGGAGTGGATCCTTCAAAAATTCTGGTTGCTCAAGCATTAGTAAAACAAAAGAATGAAGACATTGCTACCCTGAGGAACCAATTAAAACTCGCACCAAATGAACATCCTCAAGCAAAGGAAATATTACAAGATAAAACAGAAAAGGATGAGATGATGCAGTTAGTGTTGAAAATGACTGCTCAAGTTAAAGACATGGAGAATTAAATAGAGACCCTTATAAAAGAAAATGAAGCCTTAAGAAAAGAAAATGAGTAATATACTCCCACGGTTATTCCTATAGTTGGGATAGTTGTACCTTCCACATTGGCAGAGCATTTAGACCCAAAAGTGCCACTGGAAACTATAGTGTCATTGCAATCTATAGATACTTTTGCCACAGGATCATCCACCACTCAGGTACATCAAATAGGTGAAGCAGCTAACATAGTAAATGCCATGTAGGAGACGTCCCTAAAGAATAATGAGATAATCAATTTGAAAAATACTATTCAAACTCTTGAAACTTCAAATAGAAATGCATTGATTACCTCTAAGGGACATGAACAAGGAGAAAACAGACTTCAAGAGAAGGTAAAGATTTTGCAGCAACAGGTCAATCTCAGTGAACAGGTGTCATTCATCAAGAACTATCTTTGGAATAATATAATCCAAGCCATACATCTATAGTGGCCTTCAATTAAAATTATTTATGAGAAGAGAGATCTACTTAAGGAAGAACAGGTGGAAATTCAGAAAACCAAAGAAGAAATAGCTAAAAAACCATCTCAAGCTTTGAATCTTATTACATTTTTAAATAGAAAAAATAGAGAAGAGCTTGAAGAATCGAAAATCCAAGACAGAACAGAAACAATTCTGCAAATCAAAAAGGTCCTAAATAAAAGGAATATAATGGACAATTTGAAGGAAAAGTGTGAGGCCATGAATTTGTCAATAACAAATTTCTTGGAAAACTACATAGTGTTGAAAGAAGCAAGCCTCCTAGACATTCATGACTTTAATGAAAATCTAATGGTTCAAAAATATTATGACAATAAAATCAGGGCACATGCTAAAGAACAAGTTAATAAGCCTCTACCACAAGGCTCTCCAACTGGAAAACTTGTCTTGGAATACTTTGAAAACTCGTTTTTTCTACAGAATGAAATTAAGCATATTTTCATGATCAAACCAAATTCCTCAAGGTACACTGAAGTTGATGAAATTTACTGAAAGTTGAAAAGTGTGAAAATACCAAGTGATCAGCAATGGCAGGAATTCATAGACTTGTTATAGAAACATTGGAGCAGAACAAATACAGGTAAAGAAGTGAAGATTGAGAAGAAAAGCAGCTAATTTGATTTTAAAATGTTTAATGTTGATAATCTCTTTTAATCAGTACAAATTAAAAGGGAAACTCGAGTATGACAATCATTGATATAAACGGAAAATTTATTGTTTTTACCACAGTGAAAATTTCCTTTTACAACTGTTAAAAGGTAAATGTTGCAGTGAAAGTGTATCAGATTAATCGGTAGAGTCGAAGAGTATCCAAGAATAAATCAATCAGAAATTTGTACTATTGTAAATTTTTTTTTCTTAGAGTAGTAAAAGTAATAAGGAAGCAACACGAGAGAAAATCAAGAGGGAAAACAACATTAAAGGTTGAAAGGTGGAAGAGTATCAGTCAAGCAATCCATAAAAAAATATCTTCCAAATATGCCAGCAAGCATAAACAGCAATGCAACAATCATTTTTGATTAGATAATGTTAGTTCTATTATTTCTAAATAGAAGGACAGTTTGCTAAGTTGTTAAGCACCTATCCCTCTTAGTGTGTTAAGATATTTTATTTTCCTAAAGTTATTCCTAGATTTTTCTAGGATATTTTGTACTAAACAATTTGTATAAATACTTCACTCTTTGAAGTATTAAGTGTGGAATAAAATTGCTAAGATTATTATAGATATTTTTACTAGTGCTTTGGAGGCTCATGTGTTGATTGCAAAGCAACAGACTAGACAATTGACAACTGGAATTCATAACTCAGGATTCTTACGATAAGCTAATGAGTAAAGTGATTTCTTTTTGTCATTGTTTCCTTTTCTAAAGTTCCATTCAATTTCATATATGTGTTCAAATCTTAATGATTAATTAGGAATATTATTTCAGGATAAGTGTAAAAAACTCCCTGTCTTAACTAATTGATCATTTCAATGATTTTTGCTGATTTCTGGACTTAGGAATTCTTAGTTGCTCCTAGTCCCGTTTGACCTCTGCCTCCTTATCCTTATTTCCAGATCAAAGGATCCTTCACTGCCCTTTATCCCGAAAGCAAGCCATCCCATCCAATCAACTATTCAAATCTCTGAGGGCTATCTACCTTTTTGTGAGTATATTAGCATCCTTTTGGCCTTGCCTTTTAGTCTTGCTCACTACATTTTGACTCCATAGCCCAATGTACTAGTAGATCCCTCTTTAATTTGTCTCCAAGTAATCTTATTTCCCACCAAACTCTCAAAAAATCTTAAAACAAAAACCAAGTGCCCAATGGTACCTAGCCTAAAATACCAAACAAAACAAAGTTAAATCTTAAAGAGAGAGCCCTCTCTGAAATTTAGGAAGGCTAGATCCTAGATTTCCAAAGTAGGTTTGTGGTTACCCCTAGTTTTCTTTAACTATAAATCAAAATCCCACGACCTAAGAAATTACTAGGGTGATAACAGGAGGAACCCTGGCGGTGCGATGGAGCGAGGACCATTGGATCTGCGAGATCAATGGCTCAGATCTCATCAGTGGGGAAACCATCGTGCGGGCGAAAAATAAGGAAACAAAGGAAAAGGGCAGAGCGATGTCCGATAGTGTGAAAGGGGCTTAAGGATTGAGGCTGACGGTCACAGGTCCCAGTTATATGGAGAAAGGAGCTGAGAACTTAAGCCCGCGGGGGCTTAAAGGTCTGCATATGGAAAAGTTAGATTTTTCAGGCCGAAATGGGGGTTTTTGAAGGTTTTTAAAGGTTCTGATAGAGTAAAAGGAGGGTTTTTAGAACCAATAAATGGGATTCATATGGTTTTAAAGGGAATTTTGAAGGAAGAGGAGGGATTTTTAACAGGAAAATATGAATGGAAGAGGGCTTCAAAGCATTTTTCTTCAAGACAATAGAAGGGCTTTGTGAAGACATCAGTGAGATGGATCCTTTGGACAAATGGACACAACAAGGCTTCAAGAAGTCACATACTTTTCATGAAATTTGTTTCCTGAAGACTAATAGACCTGTTTTAGCCATCATAGTATATGAAAATTTTATAGATGGATAACAGTGGCTCCACTTGGGGATGGCAGCTCCTTGGAGGTGTCAAGAGATTCATAAATTTATCTCTGGAATGTAGATCAATGTCCCACACTTTGACAATCCTCTTTCTTCTTTGACCATGTTGCTTGAAAATATGATCAATCATTACATCATAACAAATCAATTTTCCCCAAACAACTACCTACACAGCCTACTTTCCTAACATTGTTTTTTCAGCAGGGTGCACTTGGACTTGCAAACCCTTTGACATCAACATTTTATTCTTTTATTGAAAGAAAGAAAACTATTCTAAATCTACCCTTATAACTTCCATGAGTCTAGATTAAATAGTTGAACTCATAAATTCTCTACCTAATCTACTATCTATAGGGATTTAACTGTCTGAAAGATTTGCATTCTCTACATTCTAAAACAGAAATAGAAAACACAGTCAAACCATGATTAAGTTGTCAGATTTTCTATGATGACTATGACATCAAAAACAAACTGCACATAGACCTTTATTCGCAGAAAATCAAAACAAAACTTGGAAGGCTTAAGGTCTGAAAACAATGAGAGTCCTTCCTTCTTTCTTTCAGCTCTGATTTTGATTTCTTTGAGTTGTCTTCTTCTTCTTTACATGGTTCAATTCTTTAGCATGTTAGAACCAGTTCTTTTACTTCTCTTTGGCTTAGGTTTTGATATGATTAGAGCCACTCTTTGCTTTGATTCTTTGGTTCATATTTTGGGCATGTTTGAACCATTATTTTCTATCCTAATCTAATCTACTGATAATCCAAGATTAAATTGTTTGGCTAATCTGATTCTCTAACCTATCAGTAGTAAATTGAAATCTATCTAGTCATGATTAGGCTATATGAATAAATAGTAGTGCTCTTTCAAGTAGTGGCATTTAGGCTTGCACACTTTCAGATTTTTATTTTCTCTTTTTTTTATGGGGTTGTACGTTTCTTCTTTTATATCTGCCCTCTTTTCTCTTTTCTATTGTTTTTGTATTTTTTCAATTTTTCTTTCAAATAAAAAACAAAAACAAACTAAATTCTCACAAGCTGAGCTTTATTGACATTCCTACTTACCCTACTCTAACTTGGAAATCTCTGTTGTTTTATATGATACAATAGTGTCAGTGCAACCAGTTAAGCAGTAACAAAAAAGGGTAGAAAATCTGACTCCTTGTCAGTGATAACCATAGGGTACTTTGAATGCGGGTCTTCAAAACCAAGGCCACCATCAATGGTGACTACTCCTAATGTATCTAGCTCTGGCAAAGGATCAATTCTTGGGAACTTGAGCCAATTAGGGCTTCCATATACTCTGCCACAGGATCGATAAAAACATAATGTAAACTTCCTTCTTTTAGGCCTTCCATGACTGGTAGGCTATCTGCATCCTTGACAGCTTTGATCACTGCATCTTCAGTGTGGCTCTTGAAAGCACAATCATCCTTTTCCTACACATCAAAAGGCAGTGAAATTTTTTCTTGCTTAGGGGGAGGGAGACTTTCCAAAAATGCTCTAGGGTCCCTTAATTGGTATGACTTTTCTTGTGAATTCAACATTTCAATCTCAGTTTCATACCTTTCAACCACCAAGTCTAGGAAAAATTTCTTAAGCTCAGGTTTAGCATTGAATTTTGAGCTGAGAAGGATAGCCTTTGGAAGGTCCTCCCATTCAAGTTCTGCCAGGTCACTTGATATTATATAACAAAACTCTGCTATGAGATTTGACTGCATTTTTGCAAATTGTTCAGATTCTTCTATTAGTGGATTGATTTGGTCTTTGCTATGTTAGGATGTGGAGTGGCCACTATGTTGATTTGAGACCAAAAGAAAAGAAAAGTTAGCTAGATATGACAATCTTTAGAGGAAAACTGGTCTTTAACAAAGAAAACTTAATCATCAAAGCTTCCTTGACTGAGTATGAGTGCTGTTGTGATAGAATGGGTTTGTGTGGGCTACCCCAGTGGAGTCTTTGTGAAACCAGGAGTAATCAACAGGCCTACTGATCACTAGTGGAGTATTTTGGTCTTTTATGAGTTGTGGAGTCACCAGGTGGATGATATCAAATGTTTTAAGATGGGTTGTTGTCCACCATCAGTAATTAACTACCAATCTAAGGCCGTTGTGGGTCTTCTGAGCTCTTAAGGATGTCTGAGATGCAATTTACTCGGAAGTCCCCAGTGGAGTCACCATTATTTTGGGGTTCCCGTGATTTGGCAGATTGGCATACCAAATGACAAGGAAACATCAGAACCACTTTGGAATCCTAGGATCTAGCCCTCCTGGATTCAAAGAGGGATCTTTATATGTTTTTTAGAATGATATAATTTAAGGCTTATGATATGATGTTAGGCTAGTTATGAACTACTAGGGGTTTATTTTTTTTTTGGTTGGGGATTATTAACTAAGAAGTTCATGTGAAGTGTGAAGGAGGGAATAAATTGAAGGATATTTCAGTATGGGAAGATAGGTCAAGAAAAGTGGCAATCCATTGGGCTATGGAGTCATAAAAGGGTTTACTTGCACAACAACTTTTCAAGGGTTTTCATAGGGAAAGTAATCTATATCAGAAGATCTTTTAAGTTGAGTTTGTGGTATGGAACATTACGAAGTGTGGTGAAAGAATAAAACATAGAAGAAAACAAAGGGAAGCCTAAGATCAGGTAAGGACTTTTAACCTATCTTGCTTTTGACATACTCTCAAGGGAAAAACATTTAAGATAAACATAAAAATCATCCTAAGATCAAGTAAGGACTTTTAACCTATCTTGCTTTCAGCATACTCTTAAGGGAAATCTTCAAAACAATTTTTTAAGACTAAACAAGAGACAGGGCTAACCATAAACTTCCTTGATTAGGACTCTACTTAGCATGTAGTGAGAATATCATTCAATAACAACATCTCAAGTTCTACTCAGCAAGACATGGGATCACCAACATTCCTTGACTGGTTATACTCTATTGAAATCATTCCCAAACACACATTTAGAAGAAAACATAAAGATAAATCTTATCAGTCAGAATTAGGGTACCCTTAGAAGTAAATCCTAATCTATATTGTTGTTATTTATTGCATAATATGAAAAAAGTGAAAAACATAAGGAGAATAAAAATTACAATAAGAAAAACATCACCAATAATATAGACCAGGATCCTGTGAATCTGCTTTTGTATTTGATGTGAAAAACCAGTTACATACTTTGAGTCTAATGGCTTTCTACAGTCTAATACTTCTCTTCCCAGCCTACTAGATTACAACTACTCAGCAACTCTTACTCAATAACAGTTCAACAATAAAAAAATTTCCAACCTTTTACAATGAGTTTTATGTGAATACATATAGGTGCAAAGAAGAAGAGTGCTACAGAAATGGTAATAAATATCAATTAAGACAGAGGGGGAGAGGTATTCGAATGCCCATTCTACTTAATAATCATAGAAATAACTATTTGTACCACTTTAGTTGCTTTTAGTTTAATTTGAAACCAACCAGCATGCTGGTAATAACTCTGAGGCGTGTCCTTTGAAGCTATCTTGGTCTGAAGTACCTGTTTGACCTCTGGAACAAGAAAACTGTCATTTTTGGGTTTTGTAGCCCCATGTCTACTTAATAACTATTCTAACATTTTTAAAGAGGTTTTGTCAGCAGGAAGGTTGTCAAGATGTCTTTCAGAGGTAAAGCAGACTACATGTGTCCTTTTGGTCCTTTGGTGGAGTAATAGCCTCTGTAGATGTGGCATTCGAGACTTTTCTTCTACTCATATGTCTTGTTTTAGCACTTTAAACACTAATATTTATATTTTAATTGTGTTTTTAAGGCCTTATTAGACCTTCTTGGATAATCTTTGGTCTTCGTATGATTGTTGTGTATAGGTGGCTGCGCTGGAGGGTTTGTTGTGTAACCAATGCCCATGACGCATTGATTTAAAACTTTGGAAATTCAACCCTTTATGTCCCTTTTTATTTTATTTTCGGACATTGACGATCGTCACCCTCGGCCCTGCGACTGGATTTCTACTGTGGGACAGATTTATAACTTAACCGCCATGAAAACCTGCAACAAAAATTAAACATATTATATAAAACCTACATGGGGGCTTAATTGCTTCAAAGGAATTTGGCGGAGGTGGAGGAGCTTTGCAGAGAGGTGGAATGCAGGTGGAGGAGGTTTCCATGGCGAAAAACATGAAGACCAGGGTTCAAAACCAGGTTTGGTGTGAAGAACAGGATTGGCAATTTCAGGAATACCAGAGACAGTATTCACATGGGGTTAAGGAGGTAAGTGGTATTATATGAAATGGACGCAATACGGTTGAGAGTTCGAGGCATGCCACAGGAAAAACCACCTATTTTGCATTGAAAATGGGTTTTAGACTATGTTGGAGGAACGGTCGCGAAGATGCCTTTGGGCCATTGGATCTGGCGGGGGGCAGATCAACGGTGGAGATTTGAAGAAAACACGATGAAAAGGCCTAGTGCAGTCAGGTGGGACCGGTGGGATTATATGGGATATTGGAATAAATACACATAGTGGGGTCACTTGAGGGTATGGACATGTTTGCGAGCCGGGTGCCTCCGCAGTAAATCTCAGTCGTTGGATGAAGATCTTCTATGGTCAAAAGAGTCAACTACGGGGGCACTCATAGATTTAATCCATGTGTTGAAAGTGCCCGCGGTAGAAGAAGAGGGGAATCAATGCGAGTCGTTGGATCGGGGAGATGGACAGCTGCGATTGAATTGAGAGATCAACAATCAGCGGAGAAGAGGGTCCAAGAAGGAGGAATTAGGAGGAGCGATGTGCCGATGGCCGATGGAGGAGAGCGTAGACCATTCGATCTGGGGAGAATGAATAGTCCAGATGCAATCGGGGTTTCGCATATTGGCGGTGAAAAGGGTCAGCAGACGAGGAAACTAGGATCGCCGAGGAGCGATGCAACAATGCGATGGAGGGTTGCGATGGCCGTGGGATCTTGGGGAATGGACGGTCTAGATATTATTGGAGGATCAACCATCGAAAGAGAAAGGAAAAGGGAAGTGGAATTGGGGAAAGAGCGGTTTGTGATGGGTGATTCACCGATGGCAGTTGGATTTGGCAGATGATTAACAGCTAGGATCAAATTGGGGAATCATCCATCAGCAGGAAGGCTTTGGTAAGTGTCGATCGGGAGGAACCCTGGTGGTGTGATGGAGCAAGGACTGTTGGATCTGTGAGATCAACAGCTTAGATCCCGTCGGCGGGGAAACCATCATGCGGGGGAAAAATAAGAAAACAAAGGAAAAGGGCAGAGTGATGTCCGATAGTGCGAAAGGGGCTTAAGGACTGAGGTCGACGGTCATGGGTCCCAGTTATATAGAGAAAGGAGCTGAGCACTTAAGCCCGTGGGGGCTTAAAGGTCCGCATATGGAAAAGTTAGATTTTCAGGCCGAAATGGGGGTTTTTGAAGGTTTTTAAAGGTTCTGATAGAGTAAAAGGATGGTTTTTAGAACCAATAAAGGGGATTCATATGGTTTTAAAGCAAATTTTGAAGGAAGTGGAGGGATTTTTAACAGGAAAATATAAATGGAAGAGGGCTTCAAAGCATTTTTCTTCAAGACAATAGCAGGGATTTTTGAAGACATCAATGAGATGGATCCTTTGGACAAATGGACACAGAAAGGCTTCAAGAAGTCACATATCTTTCATGAAATTTGTTTCTTGAAGACTAATAGACTTGTTTTAGCCATCATAGTATATGAAAATTTTATAGATGGCTAACACCCTACACACTCACCTGCAGGGGTCTGCGCACACAGTTATGGACATCCTAATGTCTTCGCACACTCAGATACAGGATTCTTTTCCTATAGCCCATAAATAGAGACTTAGACTCAAAACAGTCTTCATCCAAATGCATTCTATAATTTCATTCATTTTACTGCTTTATGACTTCTATCATAGACTCCTTATATAAAATTTTCATTTACAATACCATGGTCTGAAAACCATGGGTGGAGTTCAACATTCATAATATAATCCCATCCCATTACATAATAAGGGGCTTTGACTAACCCCAAAGCCCCTATGACTCAAAATGGACTCCGTGTTGCGCATTCTGCTCCTTGATCTATGGAGTTTTTTCTAACTTCTTCCATCATGGGGTCCCATGTCCTAGAGGACCCCAACAAAAAACTATGACTCTTCCAAAGTCACAATGCTGGTGCACCATTGCTCTTTTCTTTGATGCCACTCAAACCATCCTTCAATGGTGGAATCACTTCGGTGCACTACTTTCAAAATCTTTGACTTCATTGAGCAGTGTCTCTGTGACTCTCTTGGTTGCCTTCTGCTCAAACCCTCCCTGTGCCTGGCACACTACTTCAAGCTTCTATTATATGGTTTGGGAGAGCTAGATGGTCTTGAATTCCCATGGCTTCATTTTGTCTGTAAGTATATTCTCTTGCCTGCGTAGCTCAATGACCTTCTCCTGTAAACATTTATCCTCTTAGAGATGGGTAAACTATTTCATTGGCACTAAGGTCTTTGTAGTTATCTTAAATTGGTTCCTCTAGTGTAGCATTAATCCTAGGCAGACTCCTTGCTACCTCTCCCACTGTATATGCCTCTTGAATTTGCACCACCTACTCCACTCCTTTAGGGACAATTTATAACATAATTCAGATCCCCACAACCCTAGCACTCTTATAGGGGCCTAGTATCTAGCTTTGATTGAGGTTTGTTAGGCTGGTCAGTCTTTGATTCATTCTATAATTTTGACTTCTGTTTAATTCTACCATAATTTCTACTGGGTTGATTCTTCTAAACACCTTTAAAATTTGTGGATTTTATCCCGTTTCCACTCTGTGAGGGTTTATATCCTTTTCTTTTTTTCCATATTTTCCCACTATTTCCCTTCAACTTAATCTGCCAGTAACATATTTGGGAGTTCCTGATAACCTCATCCATGGTTTTAAGGTTATTGAACTCCAACTGTTCTCTTATAAAAAGAGGTAGACTACTAAAAATTTGTTGCACCTTCACATTTTATTCATGTATGTAAAGGACATATCTCAAATATGATGTAAACTTCATGATAAACTCATCCATAGAGAGTTTCTCTAGCCACATGTCATGCAATTCCTTTTCTTTTTCATTGTAAAATAATTTCGTTAAATATTTTTCCTTAAAGTGTTTCTGGAATTCCTCCCAAGTTGCTTCTTGCTCATCAATCTCTCACACTATTTTTACTTCCTCCCACCATAAGGTGGCCTTATTTTTCAGCTGATAAATTTCCAGTTGAGCTTTCAGGTTATGGTCATATTCATAAATTTCGAAATACTTATTCATATTAATGAGCCGAGCTTCAGAAACTTCCTCATGTTCCCCATCAAAATTCGGAGTTTTAATCTTCTTAAATTCTACTTGAAATTATATTTTATGCCTTTTACACCCTCTATGCCCCGATACCTAATCTGACTCTTCCTCATTATTCTCTTGGTCTTCCTTTGATCCTATGTTAGGCTGTGTTTCTTTTCTTGTGTTGGTCCAGTATCCATGTTTTGGAATTAGATCAGGATGTCGATGATTTTGTCAATCTAACAGACTCTTCACAATCCTTTCCTTATTTTTCATTAATTTTGCATTATCTTCCCTCAATCTTTCCATTTTATTCTTCAATTGGCACATTGTCTCAAGTAGGGAAACATTAGTGTTTTAGGACTCTTCTCCTAGATATACCCACATTTCAGGGTTAGCTTCTGTATATGGTATCCATCCTGCTTCCATCGTTCATTGCACTGCCATATGAATTGGTCTCCTTACCTTTCTTTCTTCTTGTCACTTTGTTTCATTCAACAAATTTTGTTATTCCCTTCTATTTTTCACATAGGCCACATTGTTGCATCTGGCTATGATATCACCTATAACATTTCATGATATATATATATATATATATATATATATATATATATATATATATATATATTCACTTCCTGGTAACTGAAGAACCACTTTGCTGGACATAACACACAATTTTTTTTTAATTAAATTTGAAACACTTAACAATATAAATATTCATATACTAATCCTAGAGTCAAGGAAAATCACAACGATTGGTTTGATATTTTCATAGACCTTATGCCTATATATTCATACTTTTTGGTTTCGACTTTATATTATACACATAACAACGATGATATACCTATTGGACTTAATGCAAAAACCTTATTCATACATAAATTTGATACAACGAATATTAACTCTCCCGTCAAACTTTCGCAAAGAGTGGAATTCAGTGAGACACTTGGAACAATATATGAACATTGGTTAGGGTGCCGATTTATATGGGTTAGATGAGCTAGGGTTGTAATGAACAGTTGTGATAGAAAATGGTGGTTACATGGTAACCACCTCTCTGTTCTATCGTCGCTGATCTATCATTCTCTCCTCCTCCTCTGCCAATATTTTCTCTACAACACCAAAGTTTTTCACATCAGAATCACTCAATGATTCCTCCATCCTACACTCGAGGTATGAAATTGAGACTAAATTCCATGTTACAGGGTTTTTCATGAATTTTGTTCTCCTTTACATGATTTGATATTACAATCTCTTGTTGTTTGTTCTTTTCCCAAGCGACTAGAAATTTTTTTCTTGTGTGATTATGTCATTAGATTCCAACTGGCCTTCAACTAGAGGGTTTGTAGCTAGTATCCAGAAGTATGCACTTCAATTTTCATGTTATGGTTTGGTAATGAATTTTATTTTGATAGATGTGGAAAAATATGAGCTACAAGGTTTGATACCTTCAATGGTTCCATAGGAATGGAGGAAAAACTTCTCCAAGTAAGGGTTTCTTATTTTCTTTTCTATGCCCTCATAACTCGTTTTTTTTCCTAACTTTATATTATCTTTTCCTTTACCTTCTCTAACTACCATTATGTTTGGAACAAGTTCCATTTTGGAGGTGAATGGTCTTTCCTATTCTTCAAGGTCTTGGCTTCCCTTTATTTTCTGGGCTTTCCAATTAGTGACTTGGACTCTTCTGTTGTTTTTTTTTCTATATGTTGTTATGCCAAATGTTGGTTTCAATGTTAGTAGGGACAAAATTCATCCATGGACTGTAAAGTCCTAGATACAGTTCACTAGGTGCTACTTATGGTTATGAAACTGGTTATCTGTGTTGCAGCCAAGATGGTTCAAGTAGTTGATAATTGGTTTATAATTAATGGTCGAGACATGGCCTTTCCTTTATGGACTATTTTGTAACATAACCTTTCATATTATTTCTTTGTGGTATCACTGAATCTGGTTTTCTTTTGAGAGGCATTCGATGTAGAATCTATTACAACTTTTCTTGCTAAATTTCATTGGTGGTCTACTATAATGTCAAGAATTGTTTCCTTTCCTGAAAAATTACAGTTTTTTTGGGGTTATTTAGTAGAATACAATTATAGTTACTTGTTAAAATTTTATAAAATTATTTCTTAAATTAATTCCTCCAGTATTTCCTTATGGTCATGTTCTTGAGAATTCTTTCTTCTTTTACAATTATATGATTACGTTTACAAAAATTTGGCTCATGGGTTTTAATTTATACCACACCTGTGTACCACTACTAACATGTACAATTGACTACAAACCACACAGTAAACAGAAGGACTAGTTCTTAGATACCACACCCGGATCGGCCTTGGAACCTAACCTTCTGCTTCCTCTGGGCCAAAACATATAAAGAGAAAAACTACAGTCAGACTCGATGAAGTTTAAAAATTAATTTTCTCTTACGGTTTGAGCCAATAATTTCACTCTCATCCACTCATATGTTCTGAGGAACAACTTACCCTAGTTAAGGCTTACACCTCTTAGGTTGCTACCATTAGACTTGACCAAAGTTTTACTTTACTCAGAGCTTCATATGTCCTTCAAGAATAACTATTGCCTCATATCCTTATTATTTTTATAAATTAAAAATTAGTTTACTCACATAATAATGCTATTAAATTCAACCATTTCAGTTAAGCAAATAAAAACATCAATATTCTTATCTAGTTTCTACACAGTCAAAAAATAAAATCACCAACATAATTATATATTTTATTGTACTAAATAGCCAAATCAAGAATGCTAACAGGAAAACAATGCTCCTCCCGTCCAGCAAGATCAGTTCTCAAATTTTATCTCCCCCTGAGCTATTTTTCACACCCAATAGTTGTTTAAGCAGAAACCAGATTAAAATGGTGCTTTCCCTATGGCTATCGATCCCAACCAGACTTAACCACAATTTGAAGTCTAAAAATTCTAGTCTCACATAGACACCATTAGCACTCCATCTCTAGAGTCTGAACGTAATGAAATTTCACAGGGCTTCACTTCCCTCGTTTTTATTCTGCCTCAGGTACTTTTCTCACCCTTTTGGCCTTTTTTTTTTGAAATTTTATCCCAAGAAATTTTTTTGACAGGTAATCACTTGATCCATAACCCATAACTTCTTCAACTATATGGGACGTGGTTCACTAGCATTGTTTCTAGCTATTGCATTTTAATGCTTCATAGTAAAGAAAACATTCCAAATATTCTAATTCAAGCATATTAAAAATCTATGTATAAATATTCACATGCATATCCCTATGCATAACCACTTACTGTTAAGCCTTCTTGGCCCACACAATAAAACAACATTTATATATATTTTACCGCAGTAATTATTTTTTCCTTGAGTTACCATTGCGTATCACAAATATGCATGTTGAGTAAAATAATTTAACCAGAGAAAGAGCTAAAAGGTATTTATTACATTAAACATGTCACAAATATGTAATCTATAGATCATAAAATCATATCTAAGCATAGGGGTCTCATACTTATATGAGATTTGTTAAGAAGCATTGATGCCTTGTAAAAATAGTTGCATTATCATATATTAGGTCATATATTCATTGTTCCTTTATTTTGTAATAAAAACGTGATAAGCTCCACACACCAAGTATGTCATGAAACATACTAATAACCAACATATAAACAATAGAAATATCTAGGATATAACAAACATAACTTACACATATAAACCAATACATTCACACATCAAATACCAAGGAGAAATGGTTCTTATTAATGAATGAATATGCCAACCAGGTTTGGGACTTCCACGAACCACCTGACAATAGATTAGCTAAAACAAATATTTCTTTCATCCAATCACCCTTGTGCCATGTTCCAGGCATGAATGTGGGACTTGCAACAAAAATCAACGAGGGATTTCTAAGGCCAAACTACCACAACCCTCATAAATGTAACCAGGAGTTACCGTAATCCCAACTGAATCACTATGCCCTAAACAAGCATGGATGTTACCAGATTTCTCCAACTACATCATGAGGAATTTTCTTACCTCCTAGTCTCTAGGATTTACTGTATATCCCGCCATTCACGGTTCAATAATTCCTAGGCCTAATCGAGACTCCACCCTTTAGGATTTACCGTATATCATGCCATACACCAACCGAGGATTCCTAGGCCTGATCAAGGGAATACACCTCTAGGCATTACCTTATATCTCGTCATTCATCGGTTGAGGATTCATAGGCCCACCGAGGTACAAAAAATCTGGCTTTACAACAATCCTAGTCTGGTTCAGGGATTTCTATGCCATTTTTTCTTTATTTGAGATACCACCTAACTCAGTTTTGAATCCATCCGAAAATCCAACTCAACCAAAAAAAGAGAACCACATAACAACATGGCTATCCAAAAATGGAAAGACAAGGCTGAAAAACATTGTCACACCTATAAAAACCCATGCCAATGACAGCAAGAGAACCAAGAAAAAAATGAATGTACCATGCATGTCAAATATAGCAATTAAAGCACACATGAAAATTAAAAGCTACAAGTAAACCCGTTGTAGCTGCTTGATCCTACTCTTCCTTGCTTGATAATTGCTTCCCATTTCCTTTTGTGTCCTTTTTCCTTTATGATCCAATGAAAGAGTGCTCCAAGAATGTTCTAAGTGTCCAAGAGTGTGTGAGATAAAGAGAATAGAGAGAGATATATCCAAAATTGAACTGACAAAAGGTACCAATTAATCCTCATAAGCCTTTTTTTAATGAGGCCTCTATTTTATTCAATTTTCCATTATTCTCTTCCATTTTGCTTCTCAGATGCAACATGTGACCTTTCACCTTCCTTTTCTCCTAATTTCCATTATTTTCATTAATAAATGTCAATTAATTCCACTTTTCCCTTTCCAAATCCTTTTCCAATTTCCTTAGCCATAATAAACCAAATGAACAACCACACTAGGATATTTTTTCCCAAGATTCAAATTGGAATAAGTGTCCCATGACCATGTTTATTATTTTTTACTTTATTAACTTCATTACATGAAGTTTTTAACTTGGGGTTGTTACAAACCCCTCCCGCTTAGGTGAACACCATCCTCGGTGTTCAATGACACCTATAACCAACAAGGCTACTGAAAGAAAATAATATTTCCCATGGAGCTTTATAATTTAGGTCGTTTCCATATTTACAATGATCAGCTATCTGAGAAGCAACCCAACATGACAACATAACAACATGATAGCTATAATGACATGAAACCCATATTGCTTATTGGAGCTTTATGACACAACTCATGGCATTATTTACATTTATATACATATTTACATATACCATAAAATCTCATCAAAACATATACCAAAACATTCACTCAACTAGAGAATACATAAGGATAAATAGCCCACATTTGATCTGACATTTCCCATGTAGCTTGATTGGGCCCAAATTTCTTCCACTACACTTTAACCTTCTTGATTACTCAATTCTAGAGGATGAGCATATTTTTATGCAATATTTACTATGGTTTTGACTCGAAATATCCTTTTGGATCCACCTGCAATATAAAACAGTCAATCAGATGATCAACATATTTAGCATACTTCTTAAGAAATGACACATGGAAAAAATCATGGAATTTCACTTTCGGAGGCATTAGAAGTCAATATGATATTATTTCAATCCTTTTAAAAATATTGAAAGCTCCAAAAAACTGAGTTTTTATTTTGGCACATGATCCAATCCTCAAGGAGTTCTTCTTGGGCTTGATACACAAGTAAACTTGTTCCCTAACTTGGAAATCCTTAAACAGCCTGTTATGATCTGCATAAATTTTATGTATGTCATGTCTTGCCTTTAAATTCTTCTTGATTACCTAGATTTCATGTTCCATCTCTGCCAACATTTCCAGTCCTATCAACACCCTGCTCATTGGATCACATCATTTAATGGGAGTATTACAACTCTACCCATAGAGTGCCTTGAATGGACTCATCCTTAATGACTCCTGGTGTTAGGTCCCTATATTACTAGTGTAGTCCCTTATAGTTGTTAGTGTACCCCCTTATTGTTATTTTTGTACCCCTGTAACCCCAATATTGTTATTATTGTGCCCTTACATTATTATTGTTAGGTCGGCTAGGATTATATTGCGACCCCATGGAATCTTATATATAGAAGGAGGTTTTTTCATTTGTATCATCCAAGAATTGTTCATTTATGTAATGTAAAGGAGGTTTCCTCCTAAAAGTGGCTTATTTATAAGGTGTTGATCTCTCTTTTATTCTATTTTTGGAGCTGGTTTCATAACGTTTGGTATCAGAGCTTTGGATTCCAGGGTTTTGCTGCTCCAAATAGGGTCATCATGTAATTTTCGCTAAAAAAATTTCTACGAAGTTTCAGAAGCTAAAAATTTTGTAGAGTGAAGCATAAATCCTAAGGAACATTGTGTACAAATTTCAGATCTTGGTTCGCAACATTTTTGGAGATATGATATGTCGAATATAGGGTTTTTTTAGGCTCCCAAATTCACCTAAATAGGTCATCGTGGAATTTGCGCTATAGAATTTTTTACACGAAGGTTCAGAAGGTGAAATTTTTACAGAGAGAATCTGAAATCCTAAGGAAAATCATTTAAAAATTTCAAATCTTCATTCGCAATATTTTTGGAGATATGATATGTGGAAGTTAGGGGTTTTTCGGGCTCCTGAATTTCATCTCAAAGAGGTGATCGTGGGAAAATCATCACAACTCTCTCTCTAAAAATCAGGTTGGAATTATGTAAAAAGTGGCCATAAGTACACGGACCTTAGCTTCCTGTGTATCAATTTGAGAGCTAAAGAAGGAAACAAGGACACGTGGCACACCGTATAATTTCTCTCTACAGAACTAGTTCATAATTAGGTCATTGTGGGAGATTGGGCATAACTTTGCCTTGAAGAATCCAAATCAGGTCAGACCTGTGGCATTCAAAAGAAGATTCAGGGGGATAATACATGACCAAATTTTAGATATTTAAGATCCTAAATCACAGATATAATTCAGTTTCAGTATGGAGCTCCTCAAAAGCAAGAAAAAGGTGTGTATTTTTTTTCGAATTTCATAAGTCTTGTTTGAAGAATTAGTTGGAATTTATTCCAAGGGCATATTGTAGGATAGATATCAATATTGGGTTCTAAAATTCCCCATAAAAAAAATTCAACACCTATTTAGCCTTCAGAAGGCTCTACTATGACTCATGAAGATGAAGAAATGCAACATGACATATCAAAATTACAAGAACAAGTGCACCAAATTTCTCTCTCGCGAAGAGCAAGAAAAAATGAAATGGAAGTTTTGAGGAAAGGTGTGGAAGCTAAGATGGATGGTTTGAATAATGACATGAAGGGAATGGAAGATTGAATGAAATCTAAGATGGATGACATGGAAGAAAAAATGGAAAACATGAAGCATGATCTAAAAGCAGACATGGAAAGTTTGACAAAGTTGATACAAGAAATGTTTCCTAATGGCGAAAATATAGTAGACGAAAATCATGATAAGAAAAAAATAAATGTTAATCGTGATTTCATAAACTATAACTTTGGATGGAAGACCCATCATATTCCAAAGATCGATATGAGGAAGCTTGATGGAAAGCATCCTGTAACATGGATACTACATATGGAGCAATATTTAGATCTCAATAATGTGCAAAACACACAAAAGGTACACATTGCAACTTTATATTTAGAACAAAATACATTTGTATGGTATCGGTGGCTTTGTCCCTATAAAAAATTGTCACTCGGTCAATTTTTATGGAGGAAATGATAGCACATTATGACGATACAAAGAGTAACACTTTTTTTAGCCAATTGATAAATCTCAAACAAAAGGGTTCAGTGGTGCAGCAGATTGAGGACTTCCAAAAATTGAATATAAGGGTAACTGATATTCCATAGGAATACGAGATTGATGTCTTCATAGGTACTTTAAAGGATAACATCCAACATGGTGTTTGAGTTTGGGAACCTGATTCATTGGAGAAGGCATTTAGGTTGGCAAGAAAAATAGAATGTAAAATTATGGCGAGAAGGAAGTCTACCAATCACATCTATAAAGATGGAAGTGTTGCTACTCCTAGACTTCCACAACCGACAAGGTTGACACCACAAAAATTTGAAAAAAAAATATCAAAAGGGCTTTGCTAAAGTTGTGATAGAAAATACACTAAAGGTAATAAGTGTTCTGAGAAGAAATTATTTTACATAAATTGTGAAGAGGAGAAAGAAAATGAACAAGAAACTTCAAAAGAAGAGGATAAACACCAGGAACCAACTCTAGAAGAAGAATAAATGAGTCTGACTAGATCATGTAATGCATTTACAGTAATTATCACTCCTCAAATTCTCAAGATAGAAGGACATATGAAAAATAAAAAGGTAATAGTGTTAATTGATTCGGGTAGTACCCATAATTGTATTCATTGTAAGGTAGCCAAGGAATTGAATTGCTTCCTATACCCAGCACCAGAATGTAAAGTGATGGCTGCAAATGGAGGAACTATAAATTGCTCTAGAAAATGCCATAATATCAAGCTAACCATGGGGGAATATGTATTGAATAGTCCAATTATTTCCATTCCAATCGGAGGTGTTGATGTTGTACTAAGAGTACAATGGTTACAATATTTAGGGATGGTAGCTTTTAATTTTCAAGAACTTTTCTTGAAATTTTTTTCGGAAGGAAAAGAAGCCAAATTACGGGGTATCATAGGGAAGCCAAGAAAGATAATAAGCTCTAATGTCATGACAAAGCTTTTTAAGAAATAACAATGAGGCATAATTGCATAATTATTCTCACTAGAAGTTCCAACATCAAAATAGTCTATTTCTCCATATCTCCAAAAAGCCTTGGACAATCATTCCAAGGTGTTTGAAACTCCCAAAGTACTCCCACCTATTCGTGATCATGATCATGCTATTCATTTGATTCCAGGAAGTGTTCCTCCAAAAATCAGGCCTTATAGATATCCTTATGTCAAAAGGAGCGAAATTGAATGTATGATTGCAAAAATGTTAGAGGCTGGTATAATTCAACCTTGTCAATGTTATTTCTCTGCTCCAGTAGTATTGGTGCCTAAGAAGAATGGATCATGGCGCATGTGTCCAGATTATAGGGAACTCAATAAGCTCACAATTAAAGATAAATTTACCATTCCTGTGATTGAAGAACTATTGGATGAATTAGATGGAGCAATTTATTTTACCAAGTTGGATATTCGTTCACGATATCATCAAATTAGAATGAAGACTGAAGATATTCCGAAAATAGGGTTTCGAACTCAAGAGGGTCATTATGAATTTTTGGTCATGCCTTTTGGCCTTACCAATGCACCTTCTACATTTCAAAGGTTGATGAATTCCATTTTCAAACCTTTCCTTAGAAAATGTGTGTTAGTATTTTTTGATGATCTACTAATCTACAACAGGTCTTGGAAGGTTTATGTTCAACATGTTGACAGGGTGCTCAAACTATTGGAGGAGAAACAATTATATGAAAAAAAATCCAAATGTTTCTTTGGAGTGCAAGAGGTGGAATATCTAGTTCATATTGTATCTCATGAGGGTGTTAAGGTAGACCCTAACAAAATTAAATCCATTAAGGAATGGAAAGTCCCCACAACCATAAAGCAGTTGCGAGGATTTCTTGGGTTAACAGGGTATTATCACAAGTTTGTTAAGAATTATGGGAGAATAGCAGCACCTCTAACAACATTATTGAAGAAATATGCATTTTCATGGACTCCTGAAGCAACTAATGCCTTTAAACATCTTAAAAAGGAAATGTGCTTAGCACTGGTCTTAACTACTGGTCTTAACTATGCCAAAATTCACAAAAACCTTTATTGTGGAATGTGATGCCTCATGAAATGGAATTGGTGTTGTTTTAATGCAAGAAGTAAGACCCATTACATTTGAAAGTCGTCCAATCAAAGGAAAGTATTTACAAAAAGCTATTTATGTGAAAGAAATGTTAGCAATACTACATGCACTAAATAAATGGTGACCTTACCTAAGGGGAAGACACTTCAAGGTAAAAAATGATCATGATAGTCTTAAACAATTTTTGGAACAAAGACTGTCTTCAGAAGAGCAACAAAAATGGGTCACAAAGATGTTGGGTTGTGACTTTGAAATCATCTACAAAAAAGTGATGCTAAATGTTGTTGCAGATGCAATCTCAAGAAAGAATGAAGAGGTGGAAGCATTTCTTTGTGCCATTTCTATTATCCAACCAGATTGGATAACTGAAGCAAGGGATGAATGGAAAAAGGATGAAGAAGTGTGGACACTCATTCGAAAGTTGCAGCAAGATCCTAGTACATCTGATACATTTATTTGGAAAAATGAATCCTTATGGTACAAAGATCGCTTATATCTTTGTAATAATTCCAAACTAAAAAAAAATACTTTTGGAATTGCACACTTATCCTTTAGGAGGATACTCTGTATTTTTAAAAACCTACCATGGGGTGAAGAAAGAATTTTTTTGGGATGGACTTAAATCTAATATTGAAAATTTTGTGGTGGAATGTTTGATTTTCCAACAAAATAAAGTTGGGAAAATTAAGATCCCAGGTCTTCTACAGCCTTTATCCATTCCAAGTCAACATTTGGAGGAGATTTCAATGGATTTTATCACATGTTTACCTAAGTCCGAAGGAAAGACTATCATCATGGTGGTAGTTGATAAACTTACCAAGTATGCACACTTTTTCACATTATCTCATCCATTCAAATCAAGTACAGTTGCTACTACATTTATGGAAACAATTCAAAAGCTACATGGATACCCAAATATTATTGTAAGGGGCAGAGATCCCATTTTTACTAGAAATTTTTGGACGGAATTATTTTCTTGTTTAGGTACTCAACTAGGTTATAGCTCATCTTATCATCCTCAATCCGATGGTCAAACTGAGATAGTGAATAAATTTTTGGAAGGATATCTTCGTTTTTTTGTATCTGATAAACAAACACAATGGATCAAGTTGTTACCTCTCTCTGAATGGTGGTATAACACTTCCTTCCATAATGCAACAAAAATGACCCCATTTATAGCACTTTATGGATATCATCCACCGTCCATCACATCATCTTTAAGAGAAAATTCTAAGGTTCAAGCAGTGGAATATCACATCGAGAATCAACAAGAAGTTCTCCAACTCTTAAAGGATAACCTAAATTTGGCACAAAATCAAGTGAAACAACAGGCAAATCAATATCATAGTGAGAGAAGTTTTGATGTACGAGACTGGGTATTTTTACGACTAAAACCATACAAACAAATTTCCCTCAAGCAAGCTAAGAAGGATAATAAATTATCGCCAAATTACTATGGTCCTTACAAGGTGTTGCAAAAGATTGGTACTATGGCATACAAATTGGAGCTTCCTACTTCTTCGTGAGTGCATCTGGTTTTCCTTGTTTCATGCTTAAAGAAGGTTATAGGTGAAAAAATTCCAGTTCAAACAATATTGCCAGAACTTGATGAGGAAGGAAAAATCATATTGGAACCTAAAGCAGTCATGGAAACAAGAACTCGACAGCTACGAAATAGATCAATTTCAGAGTATCTCATCAAGTGGAAGAACTTACCCACTGAAGATTCTACATGGGAGGATGAGAATTTTATATAGAAGCTCCCAAGGCTACTCAAGTGTTGAGGACAACACTATTTTGAAGGAGAGGGGCATGTTAGGTCCCTATATTACTAGTGTAGTCCCTTATTGTTGTTAGTGTACCCCCTTATTGTTATTGTTGTACCCCTGTAACCCAAATATTGTTATTATTGTGCCCTTACATTATTATTGTTAGGTCAGCTAGGATTATATTGTGACCTGATGTACTCTTATATATAGAAGCAGTTTTTTTCATTTGTATCATCCAATAATTGTTCATTTATGTAATTTAAAGGAAGTTTCCACCTCGAAGTGGATTATTTCTAAGGCATTGATCTCTCTTTTATTCTATTTTTGGAGTTGGTTTCATAACACCTGGTACCCATTATTATGAGAAAACTCAGCCAATGGAAGGTACTCCCCAATCTCCTCTGCTAATGCATCACATACATCTTCCACATGTCCTCCAACATCCTGTTGACCCTCTCTATATTTCCATCTTTTGGTGGATGATAAGTTGTGTGAAAGGCCATCTCTGTACCCAAACTTACAAACAACTCCTTCCAAAACTTAGAAGTGAACTTAGCATCCCTGTCTGACGCAATCTTCCTTGCAACACCATAAAAACTCACTACATCTTTGATGAATACCTATGCTACATTGTTAGATGAATAATTAGACTTCACTGGAAGGAGGTGTGCTACCTTAGTCAACCTATCCACCACAACTATGATGGAATCATGTTGTCTAGATGTCCTCGGAAAATGTGTGATGAAATACATGAAAATGACCTCCCAATTCCACTCTAGAATTAGAATCAACCGTATTAATCAACTTGCATGCTTACATTTTACTTTCAAAATGTTTCTAGTCCAAACATATAGCCACAAAATCTACTACTTCCCTCTTAAGATTCAGCCAATAATAAGAAAAATTTTCACAGGTCTTTCCACTCTTCTATAAAAAAATACTCACTTGTATGGATTCGTTATTTCAAATAATAAAACTCCTTCACTATTGTCAACATCTTTTGATATTCTAGGTGACCTGAATCTAGCTTAGCATTAAATTCATTCAAGATAATCTTCTTGAGATCCCTTCTATCTGGCACATAGAACCTGTCCCTAAATATGATTGAAGAATTTGTTGTAAAATGATAGTCCACATCATGCTCATTAGTACCCTGTTGTAACATATGCATAAGCTCCATGTACCTATCATCCTGTTGTCATGCCTGTAAGATCTGATTGTGTATATTTGTCCCATATGAACTCATAACTACTTTATGATTCACCTATATCCTCCTACTAAGAGCATCTGCAACCATGTTCTATTTTCCCTTAATGTACTTGATCTCAAAGTCAGACTTATTGATTATGGCCAACCACATAGCTTGCCTGGAATTCAGATTCAGTTGATCAAAAAAGTATCTCAATCCACTATTTTCACCCATCAATAAACCTCGTGTCAATAAGATAGTGCCTCCACATATTCAATGCATGGATGATCGTTGCCAACTGAAGATCATGTGTCAGATAATCATGCTCATGTTCATTCAATTTCCTTAATTCATGTCATACTACCTGTCCTTCCGGCATGAGCAATCCACCAAGTCCTCCCTCAAAAGCATCTGTACACACCACAAAATCTTTGTCTGAATATGAAATATTTAGAACTAGAGCCTTTTTCAACAAGTACTTCAACTATTCAAAACTTGTTGCATATTCCTCTTTCCTTTCAAATTTATTACCTTTCCTTTGCAGTGGCATAATAGGATAAGGAATATGTGAGAAGTTCCTGATGAACCTCCTATAATAACTTTCTAGCCCCATGAATGATCTTACCTCACCCACATTTCTAGGAGCTTCCCACTCCATGATATCCCTTATCTTTTATGGATCCATTTTTATGCCTTTCTTAGAAACAACATGTTCCAAGTAATGTACCTTTGTCTGAAAGAAACTACATTTATTGATCTTAACATACAACTGATGCTCTCTCAACAATATCAATATTGTTGCAAAGTGTTCGGCATTCTCTTCCTCATTCTTATAATATATCAAAATTTCATCAATGAATAAAATAACAAATGTGTCTAGATAAGGATGCAATACACTATTCATCAAGCACATAAAGGTAGATGGAGCATTATTCAAACCAAACGGAACTACTTCAAACTCATAATTCCCATACCTGGTGTAGAAATTTGTCTTTTAAACTTCCTCTTCCTTGATGCATACCTGATGATATCCTGATCTCAAATAAATATTTGAGAACACTGCTTCTCCCTTCAACTGATCAATCAAGTCATCAATCCTCGGCAATGGATACCTGTTCTTAATGGTAACCTTGTTCAACTACCTATAATAAATGCCCAAATTGAGAGTACCATCATTCTTCTTCACGAACAATAGCAGTGCACCCCAAGGTAATACACTTGGCCTAATGTATCCCGTGTCAAGAATTTCCTTCAAGTGAAACTTCAATTCCACTAACTCTAGCACGTTCATATTGTATATTGCCTTTGATGTTGGTGCTGCCCCTAGTACCAACTTAATGGAGAATTCCACTTCTCTATGAGGTGGAAACTTTGAAATATCTTCTAGAAACACATCTTGAAACTAATATAAGATTGGGTGCCTGCTTAATACCTCTTCATCCTCATCCTCCTTACCTTTATCACTACAAATACCACACACCCTTTTCTGAAATTGCGCTTTTCCTATATAGATGTCATGATTTTGAATAAGGTTTATTTATTCTTACCCTGCAAGACTGTTTGTTCCTGATTGTTATACAAACACTCAATATGTTTTTCATAATAGTCTACCTTAGTCCTATGAAGATAAAACCAGTCCATACCCAAAAGCATACTATACGATCCCAATGGAAGTACATTCAAATGTGGTGAGGTAGGAATACTATTCAACTGAAATGCACAATATCTTAACCAATGATGAAATCTCTTCTTTTTAATTGTATCCAACTCCACTAACCAATATTCTTCATGCACTTCTTTATGCAAACCACACTTATCCACTAGTTCAGGGTTAACATCACTGTAATTAGATCTAGGGTCAATCAAAATAGAAAAAACTTGATCACAAATCTTACAATCCATCTCAATGATAGATTCCTAATGATTCTCCTACCTGTTATTCAATGTTGCCTATATATGAGGAATGCTCTACCCAACATCCCCAACAGTCTCTGCCTCCTGTGCACTATATATCTAAGGCATACCACCCTGATTCTGTGATAAATCCATCTTAATATTATCCTTACTACATGGACAACACTAGAACTATATTGTACCATCACCTCTATTATGTTGTTGTTACCCATGTCCCTACCTAACTACGTTGAAATTATTGTTAGGTGAAACATTTCCTTTTTGTCCTGCATTATGAGGACTTAATATTTCTGATTTCCATTTACCTTTAGCTTTGTCTTTCCCTTTCCATCCTTGTTGATATATTTTCTTGTGCTTTGATTGCTCATAACAATTTTTAATTTCCCAATGACCTCCTCAAGTGACCGAGGCTCATCATACTAAATATGATCTATAAATTTTAATGGAAATCCGCTAACAAATTTCTGAACTTTATATTTTTCATCCTTAAGATACAATACATACCTCAATAACTCCAAGAACTTGGTTGTATACTCTTCATTTGTCATCGATCCCATATTAAGATCGTAAAATTACTTGGATTTAATCTCATAGTACCTCTTTGAGAAGTACTTCTTCCTAAAAAGTCCCTTTCATTCATGCCAACTCAACTCTTTTGTCCTGATGTCTCTAACCCTTTTCACATCTTCCCACAATATGCCATCTTTCCCTTAGAGGCTGAATATAGCTATTATGGCCTTCATATTCTCTGTGTACTCGTGCAACTTAAATAATTTATTCATCCCAACTAACCATGCATTTTCATCTTCTTACTTCTTCAAATCCTCAACAATGGTAGGGGGCTTAGCTTTATTGAAATCATCAGGTAAATATCCCTTGTCACTCCTCCTCTAAGGATGATAACGACGATGATCATAATGTCTATTAGAAACACAACTAGAATAGAACATGTGTCCATTGCCTCCCCTATACAAAGTATCCAGAAGCCTTTCATCTCTAATCATGTCATCTCTATCTGACTTGTAACCACCATGCAACCTACTACAATATGCCCTGTTAGTCCTCTCCTCCTACCCATGGATGATTTGAGGCGGTCCCTGTCTCTAAAATTTTGAAAAACTTTAAAGGATTGTTGCATTGACTTCTCCTTATTTCTCATGTGCCTGCATGATCATGTCATTATCTATTTTTCAACTTCTTATTTCTGCCTTCAAGCTTCTTAAGGTGTCTGTTATGTCAGAGGAATTTCAAACACTGTGTTTCTCATCTGATACATAAGGATGATCTTGTGAACTATAGTATGACATATTGATAGTCATGTCTGATCTCTTTCCTATATGTATACCATGTCAACTAAACCAAAACATAACATAATCAACATACCTCAATATAGTTCAGGGGAGAATATATCATTTGCAAAATCAACTAGGTTAGCACGATACATATATAATCATAATCATAAAAACATATAAACATCATGTCAACCATTATCCAGTTATCAATGCATGACTATATCGACCACATAAAATGACCTCATGCACAACAACTATCATCATTTCAATGTATACATAACAGCATATCAACACTTACATGCATAACCAATGCATAATCAACATACACTCATGACAATCACATCCACCAATCGCACCATCACGTTTCACATGGTGACACCATTGTGACCATGACGAACACCATGCACGCATAACAAAAATATAGATCATAAGCATAAAGAGCACATATTCAAATGACATATATGCATGACAAACACACTTCCCATTCAATCCAAGGGGTGAACCATGATCGGATACCACACTGTAACACCCTCCTCCCACATTTACCCAAACTAACCAGTACACTAGGGTAAACATATGATGAGGGGATACTAGGATGTGATTCAACCTCCTAGGTCATCTTAAGTAGAACCAGCATAACACAACCCAAATGACCTTCCACACATGCTATGAAAAATTAGAGAACTTTTGAGGTCTAAATTGGGCCTCCTAAGAAAAATGTACAACCAAAATAAAATTTATAAGGACCAATAGAATTCTAGATGATGATGATGATGTCAACCATTGGGGATGATTCACCATTTTTCGGGTAAAAAAGTAAAAATATTACAAAATAATAAAATAATAAAACTACTTTTTCAACATGTATTTTCAACTTATCTCCCTAAGGTTTTACTCAAATTTTGAGAAATATTACTCGTTGGATGCAAAATTTAATTCCTCATCCAAGGATTACCCATGTTGCATACTTTTGACGGACTCGGTTATACGAAAAATAAGAAATACATGAAAAAATGTGATTGCAATCATGTTTTTCATGTATTTCTCATTTTTCATGTGGAAAGATATATCAAAATTATGCAACATGGATAATCCTTGGATGAGGAATCAAATTATGCATCCAACGAATGTTCTCGTTCGAAATTTTTGTAACCCCATAGGGAGATAAGTTGAAAATACGAGTTGAAAAAGTAGTTTTTTCATTTTTCCCTCTAAAATTTGATGATGTAATATAATATTGTTTTATTATTTCTACTATTATTTTAAAATTTCCTTAGGAGGTCCATTTTAGACCTTAAAATTCCCCTAATGACCTTCAAGATCCAACCAACCCTTCTAGGTGATCAACCCCTGAGAGAACTCAACATTTGACTGATGTGGACCCTCAGTTGTTCCCATGGTAGTCCTTGCAAGCAACTAAGTCCTTTTAGTCGCTCTCATAGCAAGGCATGCCAATGACTGTGGACTTTTTTAGTTATTTATGTGTTAGCAATCCCATATTTTGTTCCTCCTTTTCAAGGTTGGGACTCAGGCCACTTCTCAAAACTTCATGAAACTCCTATAAGTGAAAAATAACATGGAGAAAAAGGTACTAATGAAAATATTGATGCAAGTACTTGATTTGACCCCTACTCACCATGATAGGTATTTTGTAAAACATGTCACAAATATGTAATCTACATGTCATAAAATTATATTTGAGCATAGGGTTCTCATACTTGTCTGAAATTCCTTAAGAAGCATTGGTGCCTGATCACAATAGATGAATTATGATCTATTAGTTCATATATTCATTGTAACTTCATTTTCTAATCAAAACATGATAAGAGCCATACATCAAGTCTGTCATAAAACATACTCATAACCAACATATAAATAACATAAATATCAAGGATATAACATCCATAAAATCCACATATGAACCAATACATTCATGCATAAAATACCAAGGAAAATTGTTTTTTATTAATCAATGAATGGGCCAACTAGGTTCAAGGCTTCCATGTACCACCCAACCATATATTGGCTGAACCAAATATTTATTTTAGCCAATCACCCCTATGCCATATTCCAAGCATGAATGTGGGACTCACAACAAAAACCAACCAGGGTTTGCAGAGGCCAAACCACCTCAACCCTCATCAATGTAACCAAGATTTACTGCAATCTGACCAGATCACTAGGCCCTAAACAAGCATGGATACCATCAGATTTCTCCACCTACAGTGTGAGGAATTTTATTGCCTCCTAGTCTCTAGGATTTACTGCAAGTCCCACTGTTTAGTCAATTTAGTGTTCTTAAATTGCAAGCATAATCGACCAGAGTCAGTAAAATAATGAAGTGTAAGTTCACTATATGTGCTAGAAGTATTTTTCATTTAAAGTGAGGTTTTAATTCTTAGAGTTTTGTTAATTTTTGAACTTATGGATCCGTGTTAAATTCCTATGGATCAGTGGTTTTTTTAAAGAAATTTTATCATCTATGTTAAATGTTATTTCTATGGTTACTTTTCATTGAATTGAGTATTTTAAAAATAGTTTGTCAGATGACTCTTTTCAAAAGAAATGATCAGTTGTATTCTTATCAAGTTGATTTTAGAATTTTTAGGCTGTAGCAAATAATAAACTAATTATAAATTACAAAACCATGGAATATGATACAGTTATAATTTTATGAAAAAATGAAACTCTAAATGCTATGGAGACGGAAATAACTTAAATTCTATTGCAAATTCTAGTCTGAAATATAAATGAAAAATAATTGAACTAAACTATATGAAATGTAACATAATGAATTCAAGCAATTATTATACAAAATAACACAACCAAACCATTGAGCTATTGAAACTTATCTCTGAAAATAAAGCAGGAATCAAAAGCATTTACTTAATTACGAAATAACAACACAGTTGAGATGCATAAAAACTGAAAGTAAAACGACCTGGTCTGCTTGCAGGGGCCCTCCACAACACAGTAGGTTCTTAACTCTATCAACACATCAAATTGCATGAAAGGGAAATTTAAATTAACATAAAATATTCAAACAAAATGTTCAGGAAATAAAATTTGGCGCACCCTGAATTCACATAGTTCTTATGATTTTATAGAATGCATTCAAAATTACGCGAATTGCAAGACTATGGATCTCTAATGGAATCCTTATACAACTTAAAATAAAAAATTAAATATCACTTATCTGTGGAATTTCTATTTAGAAATAAAATCAACATAGTCGTGCTATTTCCAGACTCTATTCCTTGATGCTGCAACATGTTGACTACTATCTTTGACTAAGGGAATGGATGATCTTCTTGGTGAATAGGCTTGGATAAGTAGGAGGAAATCCATGAGGGGATCATACTCTATCCATCCATATACTCCTTTTCTGATTTGATCCACCAGAACCCTGCTAACAATGAAGGTAGTTGCGAATCTGTGGAATAGCTGCAGAATTGTATCAATTCTGTAGCTGAATCTAATATTTAACAAAACAATAAGGTATATTAATAAATATGAAGAATAGGACACACACATACTTTACCTTGTCAAAATCATGTGTTTTTTTCCTTATTAGGTTGATAGCAATATGAAAAGAAGGAAAACATGGATGCAAAAAGGATGTCAAAACAAAACAATTATGGGACTCTACATTCCCCCATACTGAAGGTTTTGTATGTCCTCATACAACCACAAAATTTTGTCATTTTTGTTCAGTCACTGCATATCCTTAGATACTTCTGCCAACACATCCAATTTAATCCTTTTCACCCTTTTTCCTGTTACTACCATCCTTGGTTTCTTCATGAGGATTTTGTATTTCAGGTTAATGATTTTTCTCTTCATGGCTATGTTTGCTTCCTTCAATTTCTTGTTCTTTTTGTACCACAAACTAAAATGTAGGAGGAGGTTGTCACTCTTGGAAATTTGAACTTCATTTTGAGCTTTGAGAGATTGGTTTTCATTTTTAATATACTTGTTTAATGTCTCTAGTTTGAAGATTTCAAACCTGAGGATGTTGAGACCTGGAGGTTCTTGTGGTTCATTAAACTGGTCTTTCTCTTCACTTAGATTTGGAACTGATTTATTGGTTGCTTCTCTTTTCTCCAATGATTCTATGTAATCACAAATCTCCTGTTGTACTGGATCAATACCTATGCCTTGTTATGGAATCCGAGGAGGTGAAATGTAGGCAGGTGGTGACTTTCTTGAGGAATTTACCTTGGTTTCATCTACCTCCAAATCAATGTGTTATACATATTTTGAGGACACTTCCTTACTATATTTAGCCTGGTAATTCTTCTCAGTCCTGTGACAGGGGTATTTGGGGTTTTAGGCTTCTCTTCTTGAGACAAAATATCTATTTTTTTGTTGGCTTTATTTCTTCTAACATCCTTTGTATCCATTTTCTTTAAAATTTCTACAACTGGCATGCCATCCCCTAACAAATATTGCTACTTTTGTGGCTCTTGTTCTAGTAGTGTCTCAATTTTCCTTTTCTTCTGAGTTCTGGTACTACTTGGATGCTTATTTGTTTCCTCTTCAAAATGATTCTTGAGTTATAACTAGAAAGGCTTCCCATGTATCCCCTATACTTTGAAGATGGAATTCAACAAGTATTTTAACCAGCCAATGCTGATACATTGTGTTTTCTATGAATTGAATTTTGTTTTTGAACATTCCCTGACATCTTTTTAAGCAGGGAAAATTTTAAGGATGGAAAATTATCTTGAAGTTTAAAAACATTGGTGAATATCACTAGTCCCTAATATGTAAAATATAAAAATTTTATTGACGTATTTATCGAATTATTCAAATTTATAATGATTTTATATATACTCTCTATATAATGTTGGTTATTTTTAGGGTAAAATAATTTTTATTGTAAAATTTGGGCAAATCATTTTTATAAAAAATGGAAATTGCTGAATCTTTTTTTTTGTAAAAATCATGGAAAATTAGCCCTCCCACGAATATTAGCCCTTAAAATTTTCCATGTTTTTAAGACTATTCAACAAGAAATATGTAAGATGCATTTCATGTTCATTAAGAAATTTCATCAACAATCTTATATGGTATAAAAACACACAACCGAATCGTGCTTCACAAGTAAAAAAAAATTCGATGATTAAGAGAAAATTCCTCCACCTACTTTTTAATGCAAAATTGTGAATTGCTTTCCTAAAGATAGTAATGTCCATGCTTTCTTTCTTCAAGAAAATACTCCAGTCATCTCCTTTGATTCCTCTGTTCTTGAACCACTTTTCTCATATACACGGAAATTTGTTAGCTTCTGCAATTGGAGACTCTGTCAGAGTGAATTTTATGTCTCCTATTTCCACTTCTATGATATCGAAAGCCCTTGCAAAAGTATTGGTGACTTCTTTGTGAAAACCATAAATTTTCTCCATAAATTCCAGCCATTGTGATTTTTGTAATAATTCTCTTGCCTGCAAATATCCTTCCAAAAATTTCTTTTCTGTTGGCTCAGTTCAGACAATTACACCCATGATGGGAAGATGTTTCACCTCCAGAATTTTTTTTCTTGACATGATAACGAACTTGGTAGGGTTTTCTTCAGAGCAAAAATGGCAGATGGTGATGGAAAAAATGAGAGTGCGGGTAGGTATTAGATGAATGTATAAGTGAGTGAATTAGTCATTAACCGTTCATGATTATGATAGAGGCAATGATCAAATCAATGAATCAAGACTTTGAATCATGTTATAATGATGAAACAGATATGGAGAATAATGAGGGATTTGTTATAAAAATGTCACCTTTCATAATGATTTTGATTTTCTCGGTAATGTCATGTCCATATAATTCATATATTAATATATTGAACCCTATTGTTAAATTAAATCACTACATACCTTTGATTTATTTTCTTGCTAACCTCAGATTGTCATCTTGCAAGTGTTCTATTTCATGAGGAGTCAATCACTTCTCCTTTTTATCTGATCATCAAATGTTCCTGTCAATTAGCTACAGAAACTTTCAAGGCTTCAGAAATATTCCAAAGCTGCTGCAGAACATCATCAATTCTGTAGCTTACTTATTTTAAGAAAAGGATGCTTAGAATAATGGGATTTGTTTTTAGAAAACATGGGAAAAGAAAATTTAAGATGCCAAAGAAATTTGCTTTTCACCTTGAATTTTCTGTATAAAACATGCCAACAATTTGTTGGTTTTCATGTTTATACAAAATTTTATTGATTCTTTTATTTTTTATTCTTTATTCTTTTATTTTTTTAATGTAAAAGAGAAAAAAAAAAATTAAGGTTGAGAAGAAGAATTCTTCTCAACCAACTTTAAACCGGACTTGTCTTTGAAAATATTGACAAATTCCTCTCTTGTCATTGGCTTTTGATATATATTAAGTCAGTATCCATTTACTAATAGAGGAATTTTCTCTTCATCAATACTCTTGATTCTTATTGCTCCATTGTCAAAAACTTCTTCGATCTCATAAGGCCCAAGCCAGTGAGTTTGGAGCTTCCCTTGTAAATTCTTGAATTTTGAGTCGAAGAGTAATGCCTAGTGTCCTGGATGAAATTTATTTTCCTTAATGTATTTATCATGCAATGTAGCTCTTTGTTTTTGAATCAAGCTAGTCTACTGGATAACATCTTGTATTATCTCATCAAGATCATTGAGTTGTCCCATCCTTTGCTTTTGTGCTTCTGAAAAGTCAAGTCCCAACTTGACTGTTGTTTTATAAGTCTCGATCTGGAACTCAATTGGAAATAAGACTTTCTTTCCATAAAAAATTTCGGAGGGAGTATGCCTTGTAGTGCTTCTCCTTGTAGTTATGTAGGCCCATAAAGCTTCTGGAAGTTTTTCTACCCAATCCCTTCTATGCAAATGTATAGTCTTGGTGAGAATGGCTTCAATCACTTTGTTTATACACTAAACCTGTCCATTTTCTTGGGGATGGTATGGAGTGGACTTCTAGTGCTTGATTTTATATTCTTCGACCATCTTCTGTACTACTCTAGATATAAAATGTGTTCGTTGATTTGTAACAATTTACCTTGGGACACCAAAATGAGTGAAGATATCCTCAAAAATAAATGAAACTACAACATTTTCAGTAGCGAAAGAAAGTGCTTTAGCTTCTACCCATTTAGTAACAAAATCAGTACATACCATAATAGACCTCTCTTTTTTAGAAGGTGGATTAATTGGACCAAATAAATCCAAGGCCCATTTCTCAAAGGGTTCAATGAGTACCTGAGGTTGTAGTGGCATTTCACTTGAAAGAACAGGTTTCCCCATCCTTTGGAAACTGTCACATCTCTTAACATATTCTTTGGCATCATTAAAAAGCAAAGGCCAATAATATCCTAAGAGAAGGATGTTATAAGAAATTATTGTGTCAAAAAAGTTGCCTCCACATGGCTAATCATGGCAAGCTGTAAGTATCTCTGGTATCTCATCTTCTCGTACACATCTTCCGATGATGAGATTTGGTCCTGCTTTGTATAATTCTTCATTGATTCATGAATAATAAGAAATTGTTTGGATTATTTTTCTCTTTTCTATGAAATTTATTACACCAGTAAAAATTTAACTCCAGAAGATCTAAATTATACTCTACCTCAAAAAGGGTTTTTATCCGCAGTGCATGCCATTAATAAGTTCAGACATTACATCACTGGATATGAAAATTTCATTCACATAGACCATTGTGCCCTCAAATATTTAATGAACAAACCAATCACTAATGACAGGGTAACCAGATGGCTATTACTATTGTAATATTTTAACATCACCATTATAGATCGACTAGGAAAACAAAATACAACTGCTGACTTTTTATCTAGGATTCAAAATGATAATAATGGTATGCCTGTAGAGGATAAATTTACAGATGAATAAATTTTTTGAATTTATAATAAATCACCTTGGTATGCAGATATTGCTAATTATTTGGCTACAGGAAAATTACCATCTCATGTGTGACGCATGCACAAGCTTCTATGCATGGGTCTAGGGACTAAATTTCCCATACTTGTGCCTACATCTACAGGATTTAAGGCACTTTTTCAGGCCCAAAATCTAGGCCACTTCCCATAACTCAATGAAAATCTCAAAAATGAAATAAAACAGTGGAATAATTATATATTTTCAGAAACCATGACAATACCTAGAATGGACCTCTACTAGCCATGACAATAATTTCGTCAAACATATCACAAGTATGTAATCTACAGGTGTAAACAATAGATATGAACATAGGGGTCTCATACTTATATGAGAATCGCTAAGAAGCATTATTCCCTTACATCATTAGCTATAGTATCATCTATTAGGTCATAGATACAATGTTTATTCATTTACAAATAAAAACATGAGGAGAGCCATACATCACCACTGTTATAATACATGCTCATATTCAGCATAATAAAAAAAGAAATGTCAGGGATATATCAACCATAAGATCCACATAAAAACGAGCACATTTACACACAAAGTTCCAAGGAAATAACCTTCTCATTAATGAATTTAAAAACCAACTAGGGATGGGACTACTACATTCCACCCAACCATAGATTGGTTGAGCCAAATCTCTCTTTATCCAATCACCCCTGTGCCATATTCCAAGCATGAATGTGGGAATCACAAAAAACCAAAAAGAACCAAACAAGCATGGATGCTACTAGAGTTCTCCACCTACACCATGAGGAATTTTACTGCCTCCTAGTATCTCAAGCTTTACGGTAATCCACAGTCTGATCCAGGGATCCCTAGACCCTACACTACATTTACCATACATCCCATACCGAGAGTACTAGGCCCAACGGAGAGCAATACACCTCTTGGATTTACCATATATCCCTCCATTTACCGGCAAGGATTCCTAGGCCCACTCAGGTACACCATCATGTACTTACCACAAGTCACAGTCTGGCTCAGGGGTTACTAGGCCAGTGGCTTTACCACGATCCCCAGTCTAGTTCAGGGATCACTAATCCATGTGTTTTTCATTTTGAAGATCCACCCCACTCATCTTCGAATCCTTACATCAATCCAAATCAACCAAAATATGAGAACCCATCTCATCAAAGCTATTCAGAAATGGTAAAGATAGGCTAAAAACACATTCACACCTCAAAAAACCCATGCCAGGATATAAAGGAACCACATGCAATACCATGCATGCAAAATATGGTAAGGAAATCACACATGCAAGGTAATAATTACAAGTAATCCTGTTGCAGTTGCTTGATCCCAGTCTTCCTTGCATTATCCTTCCTTCCTCTTACCTTCTTTTCCTTTTTTATCAAATTCCAAAGTGCTCCAAGAAAACTCTAAGTTTCCAAGAGTGAGAGAGACAAGTAATAATGAGAGAGCTCCAAAAAATGAATTTACAAAAGGTACCAAATGAACCTCAGAAGCATTTTTATCAGTAAGGCCTCTATTTTCTTCATTTTCCATTATTTTCCTTCATTTTTCTCCTCACATGCAACCTACAACCTTTCATATTCCTTTTCTCCTAATATCCATTATTTTCATAAATAAAATGCCAATAATGTCTCTTTTCTTTTCCAAATCCTTTTACAATTTCGTTTATCCATAATAAAAAAAATGAACACACACTGGGATGTTCTTCCCACCATTAACCTTGGAATATGTGTACCATCAACCGTGGTTATTAATTTTCCTTTATTAACTTTTATTACATGGAATTTTCACCAGATTGTTACACAGGTGGAGGTTTTGTCTGAGACAAAAATGAGAAGGGGAAGTACTTGAAGTAACAGGTAAAAATGCTTGAGGTTCCTCAAGTTCATAAACCTCAAGAAGTAAAGTATCTGAGTCAGGAAATTAAGGTTCAATAAACTTGGGAAATAATGTTTTAGGGGATTCTGTTTCAATTGTGTTAGATTCACCAGCATGAGTAGGTGTAACCTCAGGCTAAAAACTCAAAGGGACAAATGTTTCTGGTGGATCAATATCAAGAGGAGGACCATAAGTGGTTCCTGAAGTTCCAGATTCAGTAGTTTGTGTCTTCTTATGATTCTGAAGATTACCAGGAGTAGCCTCTGGTGGAATAAGAGGCTTATTTTTCATTCTATGCGAACGATGGGGTGGGGGATTTTGTTCTTCCATGTTAGATTAATAAATTTTAGAAATTAACACAAAATAAACCAAAAGGAGGGTAATCTAGGCATAAAGGATTACCAAGAAACTATGAACTGCAATATACACATTGGAAAACCAAGGATTTAACGTACAATAGCCAATATCCATGAATGTTGTGTTTGGTGTATCACAGTATACAAAGTGACTAACTTAGTTACCTACAGTGAGGATAGAAACCTATTAGGGACTCCCAAAATATACTCGACAGTACGTGGGAATGCAATTCATGGTAGTGTTTTTTAAAGCGTAAACATTTGATTAGAGCATTCCCATATACTTTACATGCATGGAGCGTCATCCAATATACCCACAGGTATGCGAATAAAGATTCTATACATTCGCGTACATGGAACATAATTTCACCCCCGGGATGTAACACTGGAAAACAAGGACAAATCCTATGTTTAACAATGTTGGAACACATCTCTAGAATAGATCTCTAAATGTTTGTGTTAATGTTACAAATTCTCCTTAAGTCGATTCAATAAATTTTATTGTTTATCTTTAATTAGGTTTCAGTTTTGGGGTTCACCGCAGATGTCACCTAAATATCCTAATGCAAACTAGCATGAGGAAATGGATTTTTTCTTATTCAATGAAAATCTATCTAAGGAAGGGAAGAGACAAAGAGTATGTAGAAAGCAATGTGCAAAATGAAATCCATTTCCAATGCAATTGTCCTGATTTCAATGCACACACAAAACCCTTCATTCCAATGCAAAGATATTTTCTTTTCAATTTTCTTAATTTTTTTAAATAAAGAAAAATAAGACGCAGATTTTAATCACTAATTCAAATAAACTTTTCAGAATGAGGAGTAGAACAACAATTCTTCCAAGTAACCAATGATAAAAAAATCAATTTGAACGAAACCTTAATGATAAGAACAAAGGAAAATATTTAAACAAATCATTACCAAAGGTATCAAAACAAAAGAAAAGAAATTGGAGGCTTTAGAGGGACCACAAGACACTCAAAGACTCAAGTAAAGGAAGTTGGGACAAGGTTGATCAAAGAGAAAATCAAGACAAAGGAAAATTCATGCATGAACACGGGCCAACGGAAGTGCAAAAGAGGAACCAGTTCCTTTCAATGCAGGAACATAGAGGGCTCTAAGAGGTATAACACTTTATCCCTAGACCACATGGAGTGGTGATCAAGAATAAGAGATTTTTGGCACAAATTTTTAAATTGAGACTCAATGAAAGGTCTTCCTAGGTCTGTTCTTGACTAAAGATGATAGTGAAGGTCTAAATAAGAGGTGAAACAAACGCTAATAAAAAACAAAACATGAAAGGAATATACTGATCCCAAGCAGAGTCACCAATTTGTTATATAGAATTTATGACTGTAGACAAAAGTGTCTTCCCTAGACTAGGCAGCTTAGTATAGAACAACGAAAAGAAAAAGAAGCTATTTTTTCCCTTGAAGTAAATAGATAATGTGATGAAGCATACCTATGATCCATCATATGCTTCAATTCTTTCTTCTCTTTAATGCTCTAGTCCCAGATCTCGTTGTTATAATTAGAACCTGCACAATTAGAAAACACAATCCAATGATCTACAGTATCTATGTAACATCATCTAAATAATTCATTTAATGGATCAATAGGGCATAAAAATACATGAAATAATAAGATCATATATAGTAGAACAATTAACTCTTTGAATTAATATAAATGGAAGGAGTTACAACCATAAATAGGATTTGATCTTGTAGAATAGTTCCTTCAAGTTTACTTGTTCCTTCTTTACCAAAAATTGCACCTATAATCACCCTAATGCATGGAATCGTAACTCTTTACAACAACAACATCAGGATATAATTTTATCTCCAAAATCCAATCCTTAGGTAAGTTGGGAGTTCTTATCCATTTACCAATCTAGGGCTTGAGATCCACTCTTAATGGGAGGATGGGATCAAAGGATAAACGATGGAAACTAAAAGGTAGGATAGGATAGGATTTGAATTTTTTATCTAAGGTAAATATTTGTAACAAATTGTGGAAGCTTCTGGAAGATGAGGCTTCTAGAATCTCTCTCTTTTTCCTGAATTTCTAGAACCAACGTAGGTGCATAGTGGAGAAACTTGTAGGTGATCAATATAGACCATAATGGAGAAACAAGTAGGTGAAAATTGTCCAGTAGTAGGCCAGGGAGTATTGGTCCTTAAAATGATAGAAATAAGGTGTTTTCAGGAAGAAAATATGGGATATGAAAGTGTCATCCATAGGGATTTGTGCCATGATGATGTCAAGGGGTAAAAGGATGTTGATTGATGCAGTTGGTAGTTCGACTGACCAGATGTGACTAAATGGCCTATAACATGTGAGATTATTTGCAGGTACTTAGTTGCATGTATGATTTCCTTGCTATTTTTGGCATGCATGACACATGCATGTGTTTTCTTGGTTCTCTTGTTGTCATTTCCATGGGTCTTCCCAAGTGTGACAATGTTTTTTCACCCTTTCCTTGCCATTTCTAGATAGCCATGGTGTGATGGGGCTCTCTTTTTTTAGTTCAGATGGATTTCCAGATGGATTCAAAGCTGAGTGGGGTGGTCTCATGATTGATCACAAGGCCTAGGAATCTCGGTGTAGGGATATATGGTAAAGAATAATTGTGGAAACCCTTCATTGGGCCTAGGAATCACTTAACCGGTAATGGCGGGATACATGGTAAAGCCCGAAGTGCGGTGACCTCATAGGCCTAGGAATCTCTTTACCAATAATGTTTGGGCACATGCTAAATTCGATAGGTTGAGACAAACAAATTACTCACGGTTTATGTGGAGAGATCCGAAGCATCCATGCTTGTTTAGGGCCTAGTGGTCTGGTGGGATTATAGTAAACCCTGGCTGTATTGATGAGGGTTTTGGGCCTAGAAATCCCTTGGTGAGATATATAGTAAATCCTGAGGAAGCCCTAGTTGGATGTGTTGTGAGCCCCACATTCATGCTTAGAATATGGCATGGGGGTCATTGGATGAAATAAATATTAGGTTCAGACCAATATATAGTTGGGTGGTTTATGGAAGTCCCTAACTTGGTTGGCTTGTGCATTCATTAATAAGAGCTCCCTCTCCTTTGGTATTTCATGTGTAAATGTACTTGTTCATAAATGTTCTTATGGTTCTTATATACTTTTTATTCTATTAGTTTTATGTTGGTTATAAGCATGGTTTATGACAAACTTTAATTATGGCTCTGATCATGATTTTATTAGTATATGAAATCTGAATGTTTATATGACCTAATATATAATAATCAAACTATTTTGATAAGGAATCAATGTTTCTTTACTAATTTCAAATAAGTATGAGACCCCTATGCTCAGATGTGTCATTATGACCTGCAGATTACATGTTTGTGACATCTTTGACAAAATTAATATCATGGATAGTAGGGATATAGTCAGGTATTTGTACCAATTATTAAATTAGTAGCCTTATTCCATTTTTATTTATTATTTCTGAAAGTTTCTTGAATTTTTGGGCAGTGGCATGAGTCCTGGCCCTGAAAAATTAGCACAACATCTGGGGTCACTAGCTCAAAATTTCCTAAAAAATACCACAACCATTGGAATTCCATGCAATAGGAGTGACTGGAGGGCCTCACTCACATGAATGGATTGTCATGGGTGTGGAAGAAGGTCCAAATCAGCTTCAATACAAGTTTCCTCAAGGGTTAGGCTCCTAGAAGTGTTGGTTGTCTCCTGAAGGGTCTATAGCTCCTGAGTAAGGTCAGATTGGGTTTGTTTTGTCGGTTCCACTTCCTTAAATATAGATGGGGAGTTGAATCACATAATAGTAGCCTATAATCACATGTTTACCCTAGTAGACCAGTTAGCTTGGGTAAATGTGGGAGGATGGTGTTACAGAGATCAGAGCATGTTTCAACACTTGGACGGGATGGGAAAAAGGTGTTTGTCATGCATGCACGTAGGTTGTATATGTGCTTGTTATGTCTTCATGGTGGTAGTCATTGTGATAGTTTTTTTTCCATGTATAAGTTGATGATGTGTTTGTTGGGATGTGTTTTTCATGAAGGCATGTCAGTTGTATATGCATTTTTTATGCATGTCAGTGTCTATATGTTGTTATGCATGCATTCTCATGGTTATGGCTATGCATGTATAGTAGATCGTACATGAATCATGAGGTCATTGTATGCAATTTATGTCATCATGATGCTATTGGTATGTTACGATGTTGATGTGTTGGCTACGATAGAGCAAGAGATGCATATCATCAAAGCAAGGTTGCAGAAATGGACTTTAGGGTAAGAGCACATCGTTATACAAGTTTGTATGATGGGTATGCAGGTATGTTGGATAATGGTTATTATAAGAATTAGGGTTATGTGCATGTCTATCATTCTATTTTTTTGTGGTTACATGTGTGATATATGCTAGTTGATTAGTGTGGGTATATGCACATGCGTTGAAATGACATGAATGGAAGTACTTGTTGTTATATGCATTGTGGGGTATGCATAATGATTATGTTCATTGTATTTAAGATGTGTTATGTGATATGTATCATGCTAACATATGTTGGCCTATGAAGATGGTTATGGTTATGATATTCAGGTATCATCCGAAATGTTTGTAATATTGTGTTGTACTAATCTAGATTGACTGTGCATATGTGATTGTTATGCATGAATGAAATTTTTTATGAGTTTATGGTGTGAAAATTTTAGCTAGTTAATGTTATGGATTTCATGACCTTATTTATGTTTGATTTGATATGTTATGAAGTTATATCATGCTAATATAGATTGATTTTGCAGACAAGATAACATCCCCTTAGATACATTAATGTATGAGTGTTCTTATGTCATCTATTTGGTGTTTTAATATTTGATTATGTAATCTATTTAGTGTTTGAGTGTTTGGTGTCCATTATGTCTTATGTCTATTGTTTGAATGTTTGATTAATTGCATGATATGTGTATTTGTCTATAAGATTGCATAAAGAAATGATCTTGATTTAGGATGAGTGTACCAACATAATATGTGTTGATATATCTTGAGTGTAAGTGAGTGCTAATTGTAGTATTATGATTTATGAAAGTGAGTTGACTATTGAGAATGACATGGATATTAGTCTTGCTAAAGGCTGATTTCAAATTAATAGACATGATGTATTGAAATTTGGAATGTGTGACTGACATGTGGGAACAATTTCAGGGAAATATGCTTGGTATTAGCATGACAAGGTAACAATTGATTTTCTTATATAACTAACATATGTGTGATGTGATAGCAAAAAATAAGACTCAATTTCATTAAGGAAAATGGTAAAAGAAAGGAATTGGTTGAGAATTCCTTTGGCTATGTTTGGAAACTCCAATTCCAAATGAATGAGTGCTTTGTATGAATATAGAAAGCATTCTTAACCTTGATTTCGTTTGGCATTATGTGGATATGTTCTATATGCTTGAGCATGTATTTGATAGGTATAACATCAAGTGCCTAGTTGTAGCTGGATTCATTCGGTTACAAGCCAACGTGCGTGTCATAAAAAGATAAGGTAAGTAGTATGTAGTTATGTTTATTTATCCACTGACAATTATGTGTTTATAGAAGCATGATGTAGGTAGGGAAAATTTTGAGGAAGGAAATATATGTTAAAATTTAGAAACCTTGGTGAATCTTACCAGTCCATAATATGAAAATTGTAAAATGTTTGGCTATATTTTTATAAACATATTCAAATTTCTAATGATTTTATATAATCTCTATAAATTGTTGGAAATTTTTAAGGTAAACTATTTTTATACTATAAAATTTGGGCGAATAATTTTTAGAAAAAATGGATATTTGTGAACCTTTTCTTTTGAAAAAACATGAAAATTAGCCCACTTGCGAATATTAGCCCCTAAAATGTTCCTTGGATGTAGGGGATCGCATGGTAAAATAGACTGTGATGGAATCTTGAAGGAGGCCCGGGTTGAGGTTTCCCTTGGAAGCACTGGGAACCCATGGGGATTGAGTCATGGTGTATGTTGAAATTTTTTTGACTTAAATGCTTTGTGATTTTTTTGCACATGATTTTCTGTTTCATTTATGTCTAGTGTATGGTCATACCACTTTGTTTTTGGCATCGTATTGTTATTGGTTTTCATGGTTTTCTTCATTTTTTCTATTGTTATTGTATTTTTATGTTTTGAATGTCTTGGGATTTGTTTTGGGAAAGGGTAAAGTTAATGGATCTTGGTGAGAGCCGTGTGGAACCTAATAGGTAATGTGAGATATAGATGAAGATTGTTACGTGCATAAGGTCATCTAAAGGCAAGAATATGACAACCAGTTGGATTGGATTGGGTCCATTGGGTTAAATGGACGGTGGTAAGATAGTCATGAGAAAGGTAACAGGAAATGTAAAGTGAATGTATTTGAGGCTTCAAATGCATTAGATGTGTTGGGAACCGTTGTTCTCAATGTTTCGCATGTGTTGCACTAATACAAGTTCTCTTAACCTTGACCTTATGATATATGGTAATTACATTGTGCTCATGATTATGCTGAGGCCTATATAGTTATACATCTATGTATGTATGTATGTCATGTTTGATAGGGTCATCACGAATCATGATTTTTTTTATGCTAATGTTTATATATATATATTTGTGTGTGTGTGTGTGTGTCACTGTCTGACAGGGTTGTCAGGGATCATTCTTGTGGAGGAATGATTGTTTAATAAAGTGAATGGAATGAAGAGGTTCCTAGTCTTATGAGGAATCAAGTGGGATGATTAGTCCTCACAAATTTACGAGGTCAGTATCATGTGGATATGAATTGATATTATGTGATTATACTATGTAAATGTTTATGTTATGGACAGGGTATGTTGAGGGATACTGTTGAGCCCCAAAGATGTCCTTTCCCTTCACCAAATTTCACTTCATTTCCTTTGTCCCTTATCAATTACAGGCTTAAATGGTCAATAGGATTGGTTAAAGACACTTTAGGAATGTATACAATGACTGACTTGCTATATTTTCATGGTTTTGTTGTTGTAGTAATTTTTTACTAGACTCAGCTACAGAATGCAGCCATTCTGTAGCTAGTCGCCTATTCCACAGCTATCTTCATGTTCTCATAGGTTACAGGTGTCACTTCAGAGAAAAATGCATATGCTTGAATTCCACAATGCTCCCACATCATTTATTTCTCTCTAAGAAGTCTGAGCAAGAATCTACAAGTGGTTATGCACGTGGAAGAGATCAAAGCTAAGAAGCAGATTCCTACCAGGACAGGGACTCTATAGATGTCTCTAGCAAAGTAAGAGGCTTCCATAAGAGTTATAATTTGATTTTGATTGAAAAAGAAACTTGTTCCTGTTTATTCTCAAGGGTAGTTATGTATTTCTTTTATAAGAATGACTCACGAGACCGAGGGACAGTTAGCTAGATTGATGTTTTGTTGCTAGATCTCAAAATACCGTAATTCTCTATTTTTGAAATACTTTTCCTTTAATGAAAGAAGCACCTCTTTATTTCAAGATCTGAGGAAATCTTGAGGATATTTGTATGCTAATCCAGTGGTAGAGGGCCCCTACTGCCCGAGAAGCTTTATGCACGTTGTTTAGATAAGTAACTTTAGCCTTGTTGCATTCCTAGTTTAAGAATTTTCTGAACTTTGTGTTTTATACTCACTTGCATTGGATGCTACAGTCTAGTCTTGTTCTTACGAATTATTCCAAAATATCACTAATATTGAATGAGATATAACTGTAGTATTTTAGGAATTAGTTGCCTTTTTCTGAAATTTACGTTTTTGTGCTCAATTACATCAATTGTTATAGCTAGACTTGTTCTTCCGAATTGTTCCAAAATATCACTAATACTGAATGAGATAGGGCTGTAATATTTTAGAGATTAGTGGCATTATAGTGTAGTTTTAATACTCCGAAGATTAATGGCACGCTAGTTCAGTTTCTGTTCACTGTATTTCAAGTTAGATTAATGGCACTCTAGTTCAGTTTCTGCTCACTGTATTTCAAGTTAGGATAATGGCATTCTAGTACAGTTGTGGTCACTGTATTTCAAGTTTGAATGATTGCATTTTAGTTCAGCATTATCTATTGTATTTTTAGTTTTATTAGTCAGTTGTATGCTAGTTTTGTTCCATTAGACTTCAAGGCCTTCATTATTTACAAACTACTCTTGTTATTAATCTCTTCCAACACATCATCATATGGACAGGAATTAGTGATATCAGTTCAAGGCCTTGACTGTTTTGCAATCTCTTATAATTTTACAAATAGCCTTTTCCAAAACTATTCTAAAAGATTTCTAACTTTTTAATGAGGTTTAGTAGTGAAATTTGAGTTGCAGAATGGATTAATTTTAGTGTCATAGGTTAATTTAGAGTAGAGTTCCTTACTATGCTACAAATAATATTTTCCAATTGTGTTCATTTTTGTGATATTGTAAGTCATTGTTTACTTAGAAGAACCTCATTGCATTAAACTTATCCTTTTCTCAAGATATTCTAACATATTTCTAATGTATGAATGGGACTGAGTTCATGTTATGAGTTACTGAGTTCATGTTATGAGTTATTGAGTTCATGTTATGAGTTATTTAGTTCTTGCTATGAGTTATTTTTCTTGTTAAAGTATTGCATTTTATATTCTCAAGTGCCATACATAATTTAGAATAGGTTTTGCTCTAATTTAGTGTGACCAACAAATTCTTTTTGCCAAAACTTAGTTCTTTTCCTCTTAGAATAAAAACACAAAACCAAAAACATTGGAAAAACACTAAACACAACGTAGTGAGAAACAAATACCTAGGCACATATAGTGCACTTCACTTCAACAGTTTACTAGCCCTGGTTGACAATTTATGACCTCAATTTAGGAACACTAAGTTGAGTAGAAAGATACATCAGCGGAATGAAAGCAGTGTGCTTTGCAGTATGTTGGGATAAGCATGGACAAGAAAGATATACTAGAAGTAAGGTTGCTTGGTAGACACTGTGTGGTCTCCAAATGTGTAGTACTAGTATTGTGTATATGTTGTATATGCAGTGTCTTGTACATAGGGTATTGTGTATGTGTTATATATGTGATGTTGTGTACATATGGCATTGTGTACAGTTTGGATATGTGATGTTGTCTACATATGGTGTTGAGCGCATGTTGGATAAGTGGTGTTGTGTACATATGGTGCAATGTACATAGTGTATATGTGGTGCTAGGTACATATGGTGTTGTGTGCATGTTGTACATGTGATACTATGTACATATGGTGTTGTGTGTATGATTGTACATGTGGTGTTGTGTGCATGTGGTGGTGTGTACATGTTAAACATGTGGTGTTGCGTGTAGGTGATTTTGTGTACATGTCATGCATGTGGGCGGTGTGTACACGTTATGTATGTTATTTTGTGTACATGTGGTGTTATGTACATGTTAGACAAGTGGTGTTGTGGACATGTGGTGTTGTGTACACGTTGTGCTAGTGGTGTTGTGTACGCATTGTGCAGGTGGTGTTGTGTACATGAGGTATTGTGTACATGTTATACACGTTGTGTTGTGCACATGTCATAATTCATTATGTGTATTGTGTAATTGTTGTATCGTGACAAGTGAATTTGTTGTGTTATACTATGTGTACGTATGTGTATTGTTTTGTACACCAGCTGTAGGATTATGTAGTATGGTGTGTTCTAAACTAGGTGTAGATGTATGTGTCTTGATGTATATTAGGTGTGCGTGTATGTATTATGTGGTGTCATATGTTGTGTGTGGATACATGTTGTGATATACATTTTGTATGTGCATGTGATTGAAGGAAAGAAAAAGGCACTAGGTGTTTGCCAAGTGTGGCAACCAATCTAGTGTGTGTATAGACAAAGAACAAAGGCAGAAGTGAGAACCGACTAAAGGATACATATCATTATTTTATTTTAGTTTTATTATTCATATGATATTTGACTCTAATTTATAATGGTTATATGTAATCTATGATTCTGAGTTATCCCATATGAGTTTTGAGCTAACCAGATGTCATATGTTCAAAGAATTAGTTTGACTTGTTGTGACAAGGAGTGAACAAAATTGTACCTTATTGAGGGGACACCGATGGGGCATGATGTAAATTTATTTCAATTTATTTTTAATGTAATGGAAAGTATGTTCTTGGTACATAAAGCATGAAAATTATTGGCTGGATGGTTGAAACTAACTGTAAGAATTAGCAGCAACAACAAAAGTGATTGGAAAGGAAAAAAATTGTTGGTAAAGAACTTCAGGAGCAAGGCCATTGTGAGACACTCGTACCCAATAATGTCCATTGATTTCCATGAGCATGCTATGAATGATATGATGGTTTTGAGGAAGGGATATGCCTTGATTTTCAAACCTTTTGATGCAAGGAAACCTTGTCAAGGGATGGATCACCTGGGAAAGGGGATGGCAGATAACTTGGAAGGTGAGTGATTGCATAAAATCGAGTGACTAGATTTTCTTAGGGACTATGTAGCAGAGAAGATAAATCCATGGATGGATTTTTTTTGGTCATCAACATTTCCAAATGGAATCAGATGCACATTGGAAGTGTACCCTGGAACAATGAGTCAGTACATGTTCACTGAGAGGACAAGTGGCGCGATATTATAGCGTTGGAAATTGAATGCAGCTTTGAATTTGGTAGTGAATTCTGGACTTCTTAGGAAGAAGGTGAATACATGTATTAATCTGAGGGTGGAGGTGTGAACCTCTAGATTGTAGGTTTTAACCTTGTATAGAAATTATCTGCAAATGAACTCTTAAAATAGAAAATAAACAATATCTAGAGCATAAAACATAAAACAAATATACACAAATATTTTCCCTTGGATCCCAAAACCGAGACTACCAACTTGATTTTTCATTATATTAATTTTAGTTTTACAACACACACACACACACACACACACACACACACACAGATATATATACATGTCGAAGAATTCATAAACCCTAATCCATTAACCCTATATTATAACATAACCATAGTTCTCTTGACTGGATCTACAAAATACCATGGGCATAAAACCATCATACCCAAAACCATGTGCAAACCCATGTACAAAACCATAGGCAGGTCTGCCCACCTAATATAGGGTCCAAATTATTTTTTTCGGGGTGCTACCCTGAACCCAGTCAAGGGGGACTATCATCCCTCTGCAAAGCGCCCAGCAGGGGGGCTGTGCCCACCTTATGGCCCCCCTGCTATGCCCAACACAAGCATAGGGGGGTTGGTTTCCCCCCTCTTACCCACACCCAACATAGATTCCCTTATTACTAATACGTGCATCATATCATTTTATTTCTTGGTTGAGAAAATGTGCATATGTGCATATTTTTATATTATTATAAATATTGTATCGAGGTGTGTTTATAAAGCTGAATGAAAAATATGGTAATTTTTTTCTTTAAGCAAATGTGGTTTCTATTGTAAATATCATAATGATTTTTATTATAAAGCTCTATTAAACAATATGTTTGTCATTTTTTTCAGCAGTGGTTCATTGTAAAAACTTCAACGAGCTATGTTATAAATCTCCATAGGAAGTATGTGTTGGAAATATTGTCATTGACGGAAATGGAGCACAAAGGAGCAGCACTAGAACTATAGTTAAAGCAAAGGAGCATAGAGGAGCAACTTTAGAATCAAAAGAGAAAAGGAAACAAAGGAAGTTAAGTCAGAAAAGGTAGCAAAAGCAAAAAAGATAGCAGAGAAGCAACAAAGGTGTGCAACAAGCATAATAATCCCAAGTCAGAGTGACTAACAAACAGAAGAACAAGCTCAGGAGAGATAAGCACTTTTAAAAAGGGAAAAAGTGCACTACTTCAATGCACAACAAAAGGCAATCGAATTTACAAGACATAATGAGGACCATAGATCTTACACAACCCTTTGGTTGATTGAATAACGTATTAATCGCACAATAGAAGGCAATCAGATTTGCAAGAAACAATGAGGACCATAGATCTTACACAACCCTCTATTTTACTGAATATAATATTAATCACATAACAAAAATAAATTAGATTTGCAAGACACAACAAGGACCATAGATCTTACACAACCCTCTATTTGATTGAATATCATATTAATTACATAGAATTAAGCAATCATATTTGCAAGCAATAACCAGGACCGTATATCTTGTGCAGATCAACAATGGGAGATCATATTGCAACTGTGAAGACATCACATATCGTAGGGTATAATGTTTACGGTTAAGACTTCCCAAGTTTAGTTATTTAAACTTGCGATGCGAAGTGGATCGACAAGGAGACAAGCATGGACCATTGGATCCAATGAAGACCAATGACAGAGATCGAAAGTGAAAATTGAAAAGTTCAAGTGTTAAGGCCATCACAAGGTAAGTTATTGTGTGTGCGATGCGAAGTGGAGAAGGGACACATGTTGGCAGGCACAATATCGCAGATCGCACGAAATAGAGGTTAACCACCAAGAAGGGGCATGCAGTGAGGACTGTTAGATCATGTAGCAAATCAATGGCAAATGGTGAATTGTGAGTTCGCACATGGAAAATGTTCCCCGATAGCGCTAAGGCTTCGCAAGGTATGTTAATTGTTTTGCGGTGTAGAATGGTTATAAAGTTGCAATGCGATGAAAGGGAGGAGCCACGTGTCGGCATTGCGCATTAGCACACATCGTAGATTTTACATTTTAAGTTCGCACACCAAGTTATGTTGGATGTGATGTGATGCGATCGAATATCATGAAATTTAGGAGATACTTCTATTGCTAATTGTTAAAAGTTGTGGGAAAGCGAAGTGCGATGTATTTTGATTGGTCAAGGATTGTGGGACACGAAAAACCCTGTTCCTTGTATATGCAAGGGATGTTTGTTATGTGCATCCTGTTATAAAGTATGCGATGTTTTATTGCTAAATGTATGTATGTTAATATGCGCTATTTGATTGATAAACATAAGTATGTTAATAAAACTTAGAAATTGTAATCCATTGCGTTAAAAGGGAGTGAATGTGGGCCATAACCCACAGGTCATAGTATACTTTAAAATTATAGATGCAACTATGTGTTAAGAGAAAAGGTTGAATGTGGAAGAAAAGAATCAGGTAACAAAATAAAATACTGGACACAGCAAGAAAAGGCTGCGGTAAGAAAAAGGACCCGGAGCTCGTGCAGAACGGTGGAATATCGTGGGTCGAGTCAGGAAAAAAGGGCAGTTATGCAGCATAGGTAGACTATAACTGTAGAAACATAAAAGACAAAGGGACAACAAGCAGAAGAGGAAAAACGCATAGCAAAGTTAAGAAGCTGAAAGGGCTTAATTGAAATATTATTGTAACTGTAAATGTAAATTCATTGATTAATTTTATATTTTTTGTGATGCAAAGGTAAGTCTCCCAGGAAAATAAAAACTCCATTTGATACTACAATAATTGTATATATTGTTGTAATATCTTGAATATGCTGAATGAGGAAATGAATGGGTGGAATCCAAGATTCATGCCTGTTCACTTCATATTCCCATATAGAATGCAAACAGCCATGAAGTGATATCTATAAATGATGTTATTGTTATATGCATAAAGAGGTTAGAGAGTGAAAGAATAAGAAAGAGCAGATAGAGGAGCTATGAAGATTCAGAGCTGATATGAAGCAGATTTGAAGGCTGGAAGGGCAATAGTGAATAAGGAGAAAAATAGAGTTGATATCCAGGTAAATCACCATATGATTTTATTGTAGTGTGATGAAGTTGGTGCTTCCACATCATGTTGTAGCAGGTTGAGGTAGGAGCCTCCTGTGGGTTGTAGCCTATAGAAAATAGATGGGAGTTGGAGCTTCCTTGCAAGTTGTAGCTTGCATAATTTGAGGTAGTAGCCTCTTGTAGGTTGTAGACTATAGAAAATCAGTGATGAGAGGGAGTTGGAGCTTGCCTTTGCATCACAACAATAATAAGATGTGGTTTTCTCCTTTATTGGCTTCCACTTATATATGTTATCTATGTGCATGATGATTATGTGTTGATGTTTCCTTTATTTTAATCTGCTTAATACTTTCTGTGTAGAAATTATATAAATTATGTGTTATATGTCCAACATTCTCCTGATCTCACACTATTTTAACTTCATGCAAAATACAGAATCTATTCCACCATTGATCATTTTCAGAAATTAAATCAAGATTGCAATGCACACATGAAACAATAAAAATTCACACAAATTAACACAGTTGTTCAATGGGAAAGCCTGAAGGTGAAAACCCAAACTATCTGTATATAATATATGTCATAGAGATCATGTAACAATCCTCATACAAAGCTGATCATATCAAGCTCTCAGTATAATACAATCACTACACACTAATCAAGCCCGATCTTGCAAATCCATGCACCAATCTTTGCCACCTGCTAACCTGCCTCTACTGCGCAATCCCTACTGAAGAATGGCTCTGAATGAGTTTGAATTACCCCAACCTTGCTCACGTAATCCTCATTGGCATCTCCACTGAGTGTTGGATGCAATCAATGCATCACTATAGTCACAACTGATAGTCACACTTGCTCTTTCACCTATCTCTTCAATGGTCTCCACTGAAACTGCCATGCACTATAGTTAACTAATGTATTCTTCAGTTGATTAATGATTTATTATTTGTGAATTAATTAACTAATTAATTCACTCCACTCTCACTAGTGTATCAATCAGTTATACTAGATACAACTAGCTCAACTGAGTCTAACTGAGTTAAACTAAATACAACTCCACCAACTACTTCTCCAACTCCACCAAACTCTGTCACATGAGTTCTAACAGAGTCCTCCATGAAATAGCTCTAGTAAACTCTTAGGAATAGCGTAATTCATTTTTTCAGCTACTGTGCCACATCTGTGCACTTAGCTAAAGTGCTCCAAGAGAATATGATAATGTTTAGAGTCCAAATATTATTAAGAGCTAATAATATTCAACATATCTATTTTTAGACTGGCAATCTAAAAATATACTCCGCACAATATGTCTAAAAATAAAAGTCCATCTATTTTTCTAACTTGACCAACCATCCACAAATAGCATCTTGCAACTCATAGAATATGATCGACATGTCTAAAAATAGACTTTGTGCCAAAAATAGCCTGCGGGCCCACTTAGTGAAGGTGACTCTTTTAACTAAGCTCATCATCTTGTTGAATCTCAACACTCCCTCTCAACAATATAGGAATTATCTGCCACCCCAAAACTGTCTCTATGGTATTCAAATTTTCTCTTGGTGAGTGCCTTCATCATAATATCTGCATCTTGATCCTCTGTAGGAATGTAAGAAAGCAACATGATCTTCTACTACACACAATCTCTGATATGATGGTACTGGATGTCAATATGTTTAGATATATAATGAAATACTAGACTAACTGGGATTTTAATGCAACTCTGTTTATCACAATATATCACAGTAGGATCTAAGTGAGAACCGAACAAACCGACCAGGATCTTCCTCATCCATATAGCCTCGTATGCAGCCAAACTTGATGTCATGTACTCGGCCTCTACTGAACTGAGTGCCACGGATCTTTGTTTCTTGATGTACCAAGAAACTTTTGTAGATCCAATACTAAAAATCCCTCCAGAAGTGCTCTTTCTGTCCATTGGGCTTCCTGCCCAATCTGCATCTGTGAAGCCATGCAACTTCAACTCATCCGACTGTCTGTATCACAAACCATACCCAAATGTGCCCCTGAGATACCTCAGGACATGCTTGCCTTCCTTCCAAAAGAGCTTGGTAGGCTTAACCATCGCTTGTGAAAGCTATTTCATAGCATAGCATATTTCTGGTCATGTAATGACTAAATACGTGAGTGAACCAACCAACTGTCGATAAACAGTGGCATCCACTACCTCTGCTGATGTAACATCCTCTTTCCTCCAACCACTAGGAAGAGGAGCGTCAATAGGCTTGCAGCCTTGCATGTGAAACTTCTCCAGTATCTCTCGGGCATACTTGCATTGAGACACAAATAGTTTGCCTTTCCGCTGCCAAATTTCCAATCCCAGGAAATAATGAAGGAGGCCCAAGTCCTTCATATCGAACTCCTTTGCAAGATCTGCCTTGCATGAGTGTATCAACAGTTCATCACCTATTAGTATTAAATCATCTACATAAATAAAAATGATCAAAATCTTACCCTCCACCACAATCTGGTATAGGTTTGGATCTGCCTCACTCTTGGCGAAACCAAGTCCAGTGAAATAACTGTCTATCTGTGTGTACCAAGCATGAGGTGCTTCTTTCATCCCATATAGCGCTATTTTTAGCCTGCACACATGCAACTTGCTGCTGAAGATTTTGAATCCTTTAGGCTACTCAATGTACACCTCCTCCTCAATGATTCCATTAAGGAACGCAGTCTTCACATCCATCTGATGAATGTGCCAACCCATCTGCACTGAGAGAGCAAGGATGGTCCGTATGGAAGAATACCCTGTGAAAGGCACAAAGGTTTCTTCATAGTCGATCCCCTCGATATGTGAGAAGCCTCGGGAAAAAAATCTTGCCTTATACTTCTCAAATATCCCATCAGCAGCTTGCTTCACTTTGTAGATCCATCTCGAACCTACCACTGATTTCCCTTCCAGCCTTGGGACAATCTCCCATGCACTGTTTCTGACAATCGAATCATAATCTTCCACCATGGCATCTACCCATGCGGAATCCTCCACAACTTCCTCGAAAGAGGATGGCTCTGTCACGATACACTTTCTCATCAGAGCCATGTATCCAGTAAATCGGTCAGGTGATTGCCTCTTTTTGTGCTTTGATGTAGGAACTCCTACATTCTGCACTACATCAAGATTTAGTCGCTCAGCTTCTGTAGTGCACTTACGCCCTCTAATGTTTAGCGATGCATGAGTGGTTTCTTCCACTCCATGAACCTCCTCTTGTGGCTGATCCAAATCTTGAGGCTCATATTTAGGAACAAGTAGCTCCTCCTCTACATGCAAGTGTAGCTCCCTCTCAAGAGACAACTTCATGGCTTTCTCCTCATGAAATTTGATATCCATTACACAATAGTCATCCGACTGTCTAGCAAATACACACGATAATTGTGGGGTGTTTTTGTGTACCCCACAAATATCCCAACCTCTGTGGTTGGCTCCAGCTTCTTCATGGCATCCTTCGCCACATGAATGTAAACAGGTGAGCCAAAAATCTTCAAATGAGAAATATCAGGCTTCTTACCAGAAAACGCCTCTTGAGGTGTACTCATGCCAAGTACTCTATGAGGACAACGGTTTTGCACATAAACCGTAGTATTGCATGCCTCAGCCCACAAGTGTATGGGAATTCCCTGATCATGCAACATCACCCGTGCAACACCCACGATCGTTCTATTCTTTCTCTCCATGACCCCATTCTGTTGTGGGTTATGAGGAGCTATGATTTCTCTTCAAATTCCTTCTTTGCTACAAAAGTATTTGAATTCACCAGAGATGTATTCACCACCATTATCGCTCCTCAGAGCTTTCACCTGCTTCCCCGAATCTTTCTCAACCAGCGCCTTGAACTCATAGAACTTTGACTATGTCTCGCTATTCTTCTGCATGAAGAAGATCCAACACTTATGAGAAAAGTTATCAACAAGTATCACATAATACCTTTGTTTTGTTTTTGAAGCAACCAAGAAAGGTCCACACATGTCTATGTGAATTCTCTCAAGGATCGTCGAGGCATGACTATCCTTCTCATGAAAAGTGGTCTTCACAAATTTTCCCAAAGTACATCCCTTGCACTGATCTGACTGCACAAGTGTACCTTTGGGGAACCCGGTAGAAATCTGCTACAAAATTTTCAAAGTGCCATGGTGAAGATGGCCCAATCTCCTATGCCACAATTCGCCCTCATCCTGGCTCACCACTCCTTCTGCTTTTCCTGCCATTGTTGTGCAACCATCTACCTGCAATTGATAAAGATTCTTAACTCCAATCCCTATCCTCCTAGTTTGACTAGTTGTTTTATGGTGCAGGAAGGCTTTTCCCTCGCTAAAAACAACATCATAACCCTTGTCTTCCAACATTGCCATGGAGATCAAATTCTTCTTCAATCCTAGAACATGCATGACATCCTTCAAGATGAAAGGTTTATTAGACTCCCTCTCAAAGGAAATGGTCTCGATACCAGTCTCATTGTATCTACCATCATCGCCCATCTCGATGTGCACTCCAATATCCTTTTCCTCTAGATCACTAAACAAATCTTTGTCTCTGGTCATATGGAAAGATGCACCACTATCAAAAAACCAGACCAATCCCATCACACTTGAAACCAAGCATGTGATCAAAGAAAAATCCAACTCAAACTATGAGGCTAAGGCCTCTCTATCTGTAGATCCAGCAGTCTTCTTATTATTCTTCTTCTTCTGTGTACAATTAGTGGCAAAATGGCCATGCTGGTGACAGTGAAAACACTTCATCTTGGACAAATATTGCTTCCTTCCTTTAGCTTCACATTTGAAAGATTTCTTTCCTTTTCCTTTCCGAGCTTTGGTACTCAAAGAAAAAATTTCTTCATCTTCATTCTTCGATGAAGATCCATCCCTGGTACCTCACCTAATCTCCTCCTACACAAGATCCGACCACAGTTGCTCCCATCCTAGTAGTTTCTCCCGTCCATTGACAGAGTCTTCGTAGCTATGCCAACTCTTCAGAAGCCCAAGGAGAGCCAAGCTCACCAAGTCTTCTTCATCTAAAGTAACCCCCACACTTCCCATCTCATCTTTGCAGTGAACAAACTTTGTGAGGTATTTTGGAATACTGTCCCCTTTCTCCATTTTTATTTTTCTGAGCTTGTCTTTAAGTGCCAACTTCCTCTGGTCACTTCTGCTTTGGAACAAATCTATCAAAGCCTTCAACATTAAGAGTGGAATGGATTTACCATGAAGGTTGGACACAATGTGGTCCTTCACACCTTCCAACAGAATCCTTCGACACTTTGCTACCTTATTTTGCCATGCGTCAAGTGCGGCTGCATCGCTAGAACCCGGCTTAGGAACATTGCTATCGATAAAATCCTTCAACCCATTATCATCCAGCACCGCCTCCATATTGTACTTCCATGATATGTAATTTGAGCTCCCATCAAGGGCATACTCCAATCGAAATCCATTGAAAGACATTTCAATGAATGCTCAACTTTGACACCAAGAAAACACTGCAACAAATTCGAATTCCACCAGCACAAAACTCAACCGCTTCAATAATTGCAATCTCCTCCAATGATTAACTACTACAATACCATGTAGAAATTATATAACTTATGTGTTATATGTCCAAGATTCTCCTGATCTCACACTATTTTAACTTCATGAAAAATACAAAATCTATTCCACCACTGATCATTTGTAGAAATTAAATCAAGATTGCAATGCACACATGAAGCAGTAAATATTCACACACATTAACACAATTTTTTAACGGGAAATCCTGAAGGTGAAAACCCCAACTATCTGTATATAATATATGTCATATAGATCATGTAAAAATCCTCATACAAATCTGATCATATCAAGCTCTCAGTACAATACAATCGCTACACACTAATCAAGCACGATCTTGCAAATCCATGCACTGATCTTTTCCACCTGCTAACCTGCCTCTACTGCGCAATCCCTACTGAAGAATGGCTCTAAATGAGTTCGAATTACCCCAGTGTTTCTCACGCAATCCTCATTGGAATCTCCACTGAGTGTTGGATGCAATCAATTCATCACTATAGTCACAACTGATAGTCACACTTTCTCTTTCACCTTTCTCTTCATTGGTCTCCACTGAAACTTCCATGCACTGTAGTTAACTGATTTATTCTTCAATTGATTAATGAGTTATTATTTGTGAATTAATTAACTAATTAATTCACTCCACTCTCACTAGTGTATCAATCAGTTATACTAGATACAACTAGCTTAACTGAGTCTAAATGAGTTAAACTAAATACAACTCCACCAACTACTTCTCCAACTCCACCAAACTCTGTCACATGAGTTCTAACTAAGTCCTCCATGCAATAGCTCCAGTAAACCCTCAGGAATAGCGTAATTCTTTCTGTCAGCTGCTGTGCCACATCTGTGCACTTAACTGAAGTGCTCCAAGAGAATAAGATAATGTTTAGAGTCCAAATATTATTAAGAGCTAATAATATTCGACATATCTATTTTTAGACTGGCAGTCTAAAAATAGACTCTGCCCAATATGTTTAAAAATAGAAGTCCATCTATTTTTCCAACTTGACCAACCATCCACAAATAGCATCCTGCAACTCATAGAATATGATCGACATGTCTAAAAATAGACATAGTCTAAAAATAGACTTTGCGCCAAAAATAGCCCGCAGGCCCACATAGTGAAGGTGACTCTTTTCACTAAGCTCATCATCTTGTTGAATATCAACATGCTGCTCACATATTAAGATTATTGTTTCATTATACTTTAAATTGATCATGAAATGAAGGTGCAAATAGGTTTGAAAGGAATTTTTTAAAATTCCGTGAATGTATTAAACTGATTCACCCCCCCCCCCCCCCTCTCTCAGCTTAACTAAGGTTTCAAAAATTGGTATCGGATCCAGTTCCTTATGTATCCATTTAACAACTGGAAGGAAATCCTAGGTCCCAAAAATGGATAGCCTAGAAGGATTCTCAACAAATAAAGCCCCATTTTTTACTGGCACAGACTATACCTTCTAGAAAGTAAGAATGAAAGCCTATCTTATGTCTCTTGGTTTAGAAGTCTGGATTGCAGTGGAAGAAAAATATGCACCAAAGGATACTGACACAGAGAAAGAAGCAAAAATAAAAATTCATAGCTAATGCAAAAGCAATGAATGCACTCTTGAGCGGTCTATGTGAATCAAAATTTATCAAAGTAATGCACAATGATACTACCAAAGATATCTGGGATAGATTAGAAAATATCCATGAGGGTGATAAAAAGGTGAATATGGCCAAACTGCAAGCCTATAGAACTCAATTTGAAAATTTAAAAATGAATGAAGATGAAGATGAAGCCAATTTCTTCTTAAAGGTTACGGAAGTTTTGAATAACATGATAGCTATAGGAGAAGCCATTAAGGAATGTTTAATTGTACAAAATATATTGAGATCTTTACCATCCAGGTTTAACCCCAAGGTTTTTGCCATAGAATAAACAACAAAATGGGAAAAATTGGCCATGAACCAATTTCTTGGAAACTTGACAGCTTATGAGATGAGACTTCCAAAATGGAAGTCAAATGTGAGGGAAGCAGCCTTTAAGGTAGATACGTACAAAGAAGAAAGGAAGGTACATGCTTCTGCTCTAATGAAGAAGAGGCCAAACTTATCAGAAGATTGGATGGAGGAACGGGCAAGTATAAAGGTAAAATTCCATTTAAATGCTTTAACTGTGGAAGAGTGGGGCACTATGCATCGAAATTTCCTCATAATAAAATAGAGAATCTTTCAAAAGGGAAAGAGAAAACCAATTTCAACAATAGGCTGAAATGGAACAAATTTAATAGAAGAACTTTATATTCTCAACAATACATCAGTGCATTTGAGAGCTCAGATGAATCCCCCAATGCAGAAGGAACATTAGAATTCATTTTGATGGCCAAGGAAGAGCTCGAGGAAGATCTCCTGGAATTTGAATATGAAAGTGAGGTAGACATTGAGAGGGAGCTAATTAGTGCCCTGGAGCAAATAGACAGACTTAAACTTAAGAGTAAGAAACATAAAGATATTCTTCTGAAATATGTAAACATAGAACAAGATTCATAAGATCTCATTAAATTGAATATTGAACTAGAAGAATCAAGGAAAATAAAGGATATTATGAAAAGAGAAATAAAGGAGAAAAATCAGGAGAGAGAAAAGTTGGAAGAGGAAGTGGTTAGCTTGCGGAAGAAATTAGAAAGGCCAAAATTGAATTAACTATGAATCTTTCTCAAATGAAAAGCTCTGGAGATTTGGACAAAATTCTCAATTCTCAAATATTTCCTCATATAAAGGCCGAGATAGGCTATGAAGGAGAAACCAACAAATTGAAGGTAGAAGATAACAAGAATATCATTTTTGTAAAAGCTTTAAAGGATAATGAAGCAACAAAAAGGGAATCCACAAAATTAGAAACCAACAAGGCCATGATATATAATGAAACAAATAGAAACAAGAAGAAACCTCAGGTGACAAGAAAGAAATGAAGAAACATTCAAATGCAAAAGGCTCATACGCTCCCAAGGATGAATTGAAAAAATTCAGAAAATGTCAAAGGAGGTTCCTTCCTCCTATGAGAAGTATCACTTGCTTTTCCTGCCACAAACATGGACCTATTGCGGCATACTGTAAGACAAAGAAAATCCATTACAACTATCAAAATATGCAACAAACGAAAATACTACCTCAAAAAACTCTCTCTGCCAGAGACAGATACTACTTCCATGGGTATTTTTTTATTGTAAAGGGTCCAGTCATAAAGCCATGGAGTGAAGAGCATATATACAGAGACTAGAGTATGGAAACTCAAGGGGAATTAATAACAATGGTGGATTCACTTGTATACATAATCCATTCATAAATACAATCAAATTTTTTTGCTGCCATAAAATTGGGCACAAGTCTCATGAATGTCCTCTCAAAGGTTGTGGTCCATCTCCTCAGGAAATTTACCAAAAAAAGAATTGCATGCAATGGAAAAATAAGCTAAATAAGTGTGATCTGGCTATAATAGCTCAAGATCAGAAAATTCAATGGTATGTGGACACTAGGTGCTCAAAACATATGACTGGAGACCGAAGCAAGTTTATAACTTTTGATGAAAATAAATCTCGAAATGTAACATTCGGCAATGATAGAGTAGGGAAAATCAAGGGAAAAGGCTCAACTATCCTAAATAATGGAAGAGGAGAGGCTCGGGATTTACTATTTGTGGATGGTCTGAAAGCCAATTTGCTAAGTGTCAGTCAAATGTGTGATAAAGGTTGTGAGGTTCTTTTGAGAGCCAAATATTGTGAAGTAAGGTCTATCACCACCGGAAATACCTTGATCAAAGGTGCTCGAATAGAGAGTAATGTCTATCTAGTAGAAGAAGAGAATGAATCATGCCACATCAGCAAGCTTGACGAATCTTGGTTATGGCATAGAAGATTGGGACATCTAAACTTTTACCACATCATCAAATTGAGCAAGAAGAAAGCTGTCAGATATTTTCCTACAATAAAGAAGCCACCAAATACCATATGTAAGTCCTGCCAACTGGGAAAAAAAAATCACACATCATTCAAGGCTAAAGACCAACTATCTACAAGTAAGCCTCTTCAGCTTGTACACATGGACCTGTGAGGACCTTCAAGAACAAATGCACCAGGTGGAGAATCATTTTTCATGTTGATAATCGATGAATTTTCCAGATTGACGTGGGTGGAATTTCTCAAATATAAATCCAAAGCATTTGAGAAATTCAAGATATTCAAGGGACTGGAAGAAAATAAAAATAGATGTAAGCTAAAATGCATCAGATTAAATAGAGGAGGTGAATTCACAGATGATGATTTTGCAGACCTCTGGAATGAATGTGGGATAAAGAAACAATTTACAGTTGAAGTGCACCTCAACAGAATGGAGTGGAAGAGAGAAAAAACAGGTCAGTACAACAAATTTCCAGAGCCACGATGCAAGAAAGTAACATTCCCCAAACCTACTGGGCAGAAGCAGTACACACAGCTGTTCATATTCTCAAAAAAGCTCATCTTAGACCAAATTGCGATAAGCCTCCATATCAATTGTGGCATGGGAAACCAGCATCAATCAAGCACTTTAGAGTCTTTCGTAGCAAATTTTTCATAAAGAATAATGATGAAAAATTGGGGAAGTATGATGCAAGAGCTGATAAAGGAATATTTTTAGGATATGCATCCAAGAGTAAGGGATACAGGTGCTACAACAAAAGACTACATAAAATTGTGGAAAGCATTGATGTGAGATTCGATGAAGATCTACCAGATAGAACCAGAAGCACAAACTACGTCAATCCTGCATATGACCATGAAGATGAGAATAAATAAAATAAAGAACTTAGCAAGACAACAAAAGATACTAAAATAAACTAAAAAGGACCCTCGAGACACACTTAGAAGAACCATCCGGAAGATCAAATCATTGGAGACAAGAGTGCAAGAGTCCAAACTAGAAGACAAATACCTGAACAGATCGATGAAGTGTACCTAGCCATGATGTCAAAGGTAGAACCAAAGAATTTTGATGAAGCTAGCAAAGACAAAAATTGGGTAAATTCTATGAATGAAGAACTAGACCAAATTTAGAAGAACAAGACCTAGGAGTTAGTGCCAAGACCTACTAGGAAAAATGTCAATGGCACAAAGTGGATATTCAAGAATAAGATTAACAAACAAGGTCAGGTAATCAGAAATAAATCCAGACTTGTATGTAAGGGATACTCTTTGATGCACATTACAATACATATACATACGCAGGGTACAACATAACTAATACACATGTCACGATACCACAACTACACAATGCACATACATAGTACCACATGCTCACAATACAACATGTATGACATGCATACAATACCACATGTACACTAGTACCATATGTACATGTTCACAATACCACTTGTACATAGCACCGCCTACACAACATGTGCACAACATCATATGTACATGACACCACCCGCACAACCTGTACAAAACACCAAATGTACACTGCACCACGTATACATGGTATACGCAACATCACATGTACACAACACCACATGCACACAACACCACATGTACAATCATGCACAAAACACCATATGTATATATTACGACATGTACAATCTTCACACAACACAATATGTGCATAGCGCTACATATATAACATATACATAGAAATATATGTACAAAACACCACATATCCAACATGCACTCAACACCAAATTCACACAACACTGCATATCCAACATGCGCTCAACACAAAATGCACACAACACCACATATCCAACATGCGCTCAACACCAGATGCACACAACACCGCATATCCAACATGTACATAGCACCATATATAGCTAGCATTGCAGATGAAATATACACGCAACAACATATATACAAAACACCATATGCACACAACATCACAGGTGCAACGTGTACAACCTATATACAATAGTAGTACTACACATCCATAGACCACACACTGACCCCACAAGCAACCTTGCTTCTAGTGTCTTTCCACTATCCATGCTTATTCTAGCATGTCACAGATCACACTACTTTCACTTTGTTGACGTACCCCTCATAATTATTTTTCCATAACATAAACATAGGCATAGTGCAAGCATATAATATCAATTCATATCCACATGATACTTACCTCCTAGATCTGTAATGGTTACTCTTCTGACTTGATTCCTTATAAGACCAAGAACCTCTTCATGCCATTCACCTGCATAAGTAATCATTCCTCCACAAGAAATATCCATAACAACCCTGTCAGATAGTGACATACATACATACATACATACATACATATATAATCATTAGCATAAAACAATCATGATACTATCAAAAAATGACATACCTACACATATATACATATAAAAATTTAGAAAAAAACACGCATGACATACATACATACATACATTTATACATATATAAACATGATCATAATCATGATCACAACATAATTACCAGATAACATAAGGTAAAGGTTAAGATAAATTCCTTATTTATCCGCAACATGCACAACATTGAGAACCACAATTCCCAACTTATCCAAGGCATCTAATGCCTAAAATACATTTACTTAATATTTACGGTTACCTCTCACAAGTCTATACTACCACAATCCATTTACCATAATGGACCCAACCAGTCTGATCAATTGTCATTTTCTTATCTTCCATTGTCCTTACATATGCATTGAGAATCATTTAGGTATTAAATTACATACTAAGTTTCATTTAACCCTTCCCGAGCTTCGTTAAATTTCATATTTCCGAACCAATTCCTAGACTCTCAAATAAAAGGAAAGAAAAATAAATAACAAGAATAAAACTATGAAAAACAATAACAATATGACATTGCGAAAAAAATGGTATGGCCATACAATAGACATAAAAAAATTTCAAATCAAGCACAAACAATTATAAATATTGAAAGAAAAAAACTAGCAAAAAACACCATGAATCAATTCCCATGGGTTCCCAATTCTTCCAAGGGAAATCACAACCTTAGCCTTCTTCAAGATTTGTATTCATTCACACACTTTATTGTAAAATGCCATTCAAATGGTTTAAGGAAACCATGGATAATTATGGAGAATACATGAGAGATGAGGGCATAGGGAGGCCAATGGAGTCATGAGCACATAGAAGGTAGGTTAGATGGCAAATGGACACGTAATTCGAGGCAGTATGGTGCACACAGTTTGAGGGAATATTTTTTTATGCCAAGGGAATATTTTGATTCCAAGGACGTAAAATTTTCCTGTGTTAGAATGTATTAAAATTTATATACATTTTAACTAGAATTTTGTAGGGAGCACGATGGTGTGCCCAGATTTTCAATTTGAGCAGTGGTTTTATAGATTCCCTCTAGAGGATAATCTTCAAGAATCTTGAGGGAATCTTTCAGATTCCTTGGAGACTGAAATTCACTGGTGTCATAATGAGGTCAAATTTATACTCACTCTTCTTGAAATTTCACAAGGATCTCAATGGTGAGATTAGATTCCTGTTTTGAGTTGCAAATTTCCAAATTCCTTGTGGAGCAGCATCTTTGAGGAATCTAGGGGGAATATAAAAGATTCCCTAAGGCCCATATTTCGATAGTGTCAAAATTCAGTAAATTGGCAGTCGATCCTACACCTCTCGGCGACATGAGTTTAGGGGTGGAATCATATTTTCCATATGAGACTTATATGTTTCAGACACTTTTCAAAGTGGAGTTGCAGGTGTCAACATTCAGTGAGTGAATAGTCGATTTCAGGATATTCGATGCCACAAGATTTATGGTACAGCTAGATCAAACAGTTTATTATCCTTTTCTTCATATAGCTCTAGGATGTGAGGTATATGCAGTGTGATCATGTACTTCTTTTTTCCATTAGATGCATTGTGCTGTATGGATCCCTATTGATGTTTGATGAGGGATATTGTTTTTTTTTTTATGTGAGATGTAATTTCTATCATGGATTTGTTTTATGTTGATTGAGATCCCTTTATTACCATGTTGGTGGGATACTCATTGTCACATGTATGTTTGGTTGAGATAACTTTTTTTCCATGCTGGAGGGATACTCATAGTCATTATGTGTGAGTTATTGTCATATTGATAGGAGTCATTTTTCTGAATGAGAGTTCTTATAGTTGAACATCTCATGGAGAGGTCCAACCACTCTTGCATGAGGGAATTTTCCTTGTACGATAGAGAAAATACCATCCATGTACATCCTCACTCTTTCCAACACTTAATGCAGCGACCTACACCATCTTGACACCAAGGCTCGGAGATGTAGTCCCCCCTGGACGAACTCCATTATCAATATTGTATGTTTCTAATGCTTTCTATGTTTCTTCTTTACAACATGCATATGTTAATTTATGTTCATTAATGGTTTTATTAAATGTTGTTCTAACACATCAGCCGAAGTAAAAGGTCTTGGTTAAGGGTATCAGGAATTTACTTGGATCAATAGGAGTGATGAGAAGTGTTTAGGAAGGTATATTAAGGATAGGGGAAGGTGTAAGAGCATCAGGATACAAGTATTGTTGATGATTTAACCATGTAAGTCATGAAACCAAGAAAAATGTCCTCAAAACCCTAGGAGAGGGAAATGAGCTTTCCAAGCACAACTGAGAGACAAATGTGGTAAATACAAAACCACTTACTTGGAATGGTAGTTTGGAACATGAATTGTTGAATACCTTTGACTATTACTACTCCTTCAAAAGATGAATTTGATGGTGAAATGACCAATTTTCATGATTTTGACCCTATGACCTAATGACGGAAAAACATGGAAGAATGAGTCGAATGATGACCATGATGACTATGGGAATTTTTCAACAATGAATGACCTAGCCATGATGATTTCCATTGACCATGGTGGTGAAAGGAGTAGTAATGATCTCAATATCCTAATGGAAATTGGACTCTTAGTACAGCATTAGCACCCCCCATTAGAATGGAAATAATTTGACTATTCAATATGTATTCCCCCATTACTAGCTTTATATTATGGCACTTTTCATAGAAATTTATAGTTCCTCCATTTGCAATGATCACTTGAAATTGTGGTGCTGGATACAAGAAGAAATTCAATTCCTTAGCTACCTTACAATGAATAAATTATGGGTACTACCCAAATCAATCAACACTATTACCCATTTCTTCTTGATATATCCTTCTATCTTTATCTCTTCCTTCTTCCTTCATTGTTCTTCCTTATGTTTATTCACTTCCTTCTGTAAATTATTTCCTTGCTTCAACAAACGTCTCCTTTGCGCGTTCAAGATTAAACCATTCCTTATTATGGATCCACACATCAGTGGCCGGTTTATTTCCATTATCTTCATTGGTGGTTATGCCACTCCTAGTCACCACATTCACACTGGGATCTTCTTCACAGGTGTCAAATCTCACCATCTGAAGTTTTTGTGATGGAGTTTGCGACTTCTTTTCCGGCATTTTAGCAATCAAGACATGACAATCTTCTATGACATGATCAAATTGTCTACAATATCTACAGTAATGTCATGGTAGATTCGGACAGTCGCGCGCATAATGGGCAGGATCTCCACAGTTATAGAAAATTATTTGTCTTCTTCCTCAGCCAGCTGATCCACCTCCTCGACCTCTTCCTCTGCCTCAAATTTCTCTGTGCCCAGAAGTGGATGTTGGTGATGTAGGCTTAGCCTACATTCTATATATTTTAGCTTTATCTAATATCATATCATCAGTGTGAAAATTTTTCTCATCATGCCCTAATGATGAGCATAATATGCAAATAAAATACTTCAAGTCAGGTTGATACTTTCCTATCCTTGGGCAGGAATCCGTGTCATGTAATCCGACAATTTGATAGATCGTGCACCGTACAGGAATTTTCAATGGAATAGGACCTCCAATGTTCAGATAATTTTTGAAGATAGGATGTTGATCATTATGGTGCCCAGAAGCTTTACATTTTATGCACCAAACCTCTGCACAAACCTCCTTTCCCTTGTCCTTGAATCTCTAGATGCATGGCTTCTAGTTTATTCTGTATATATTGAGTTCCCAGTGCAACAGGTGTTGGGTTAGCCTCCAATTTCATTACAACCTCCACAACCTCAGCCTGTGTAGCAATATGTTGCTAACCTAAGGGATTTCAAATTGAAGGAATTGATTATGATGAATTTTTTTCCCTTGTAGCAAGAATGGAAGTAATTAGAATGTTTTTGGCTTTTTCATGCTATCATGAATTCAAGGTATATGAAATGGATGTGGAGTCTGCCTTCTTGAATGGAGATCTAGAGGAAAAAGTCTACATGGAACAACCTGAAGGGTTTTCCTTAACAGATAAACACGATTATGTGTGCAAATTAAAGAAAGCCTTATATGGTCTCAAACAAGCCCCTCGTGCATGGTATTCTAGGCTGGACAAATACCCTCAAGAACAAGGTTTCAAGAAGGGAGGAGTAGAAAACAATATGTATATAAAGGCTGATGAAAATGAACTCTTAATTGTAGTAGTATATGTAGATGACATCATGTTTGGTGGCAACAAATACAAGTTAGTAAAAGGATTTGCAGAAGAGATGAAGTCATAATTTGTGATGTCTATGATTGTTTCGGGAAATAATACCCTAAAGGTATTGGGTTGACAACCTTCACAGATCAAGGGCATGCCATTCAAGAAGGACTCACTTTAACCAACTTCTATACTAAAAAATAGATACTATTGGTTTCAGAACTTACCCGAAAGTCCCTCGGTTGATGTAGATCCCACGGGGTGCAAACCCCTTGCAACTCTTTGTTCTCCGAAACCTGTAAATCCACAAAGAACAGACACAAAAACCTAGTTGTACAACATATATAGTTCCTATATGTTAGCGAAATCCATGTATAATATCATGAAAACAAGATGGCTCTTCTTATTATGAATGACACGTACATTAATAAAAATGTGGAGATATCGCCTAAATCCTGCCATGGTCTTCGAGCATACCATCTTCTGGATCTGTCCAGCCCTAGCCTCACAAGAATTCTTCCAAGATTTGTGCACAATAGATGTCATATAGGGTGATGAACATCTCAAGGAAACAAGGGTTTCCTGAATATACTTGGGAAGTGCAGGGGGCACGGGAATACCAGACTTGAATAGGGCTCCAATGGAGTATAACATCGATATATTTTCTCTCTCCCTTAGGCCATACCTTTGAGGGGCTTTTATACTCCCTCAAATTAGTTTCTGTAGTTAGGAGCAGTTAGGCCACGGGCTAGGGTGGTTGAATTACTGGAATAACCATCAAACCCACCTCAAATATAGTTAATTTATATATTTTTTAATAATTTAAAAGGTATACACGGAAATATATGAATGGACTCATGTATATACACAGAAAATTCTGGGTAGAGTCACGTATGGGTTTTAAGATTTTTTTTTTTGAGAAAATGTTCAAGTCTGGGGGAAAGGGTTCCCAAGGCCAAAGTGTAAATCATCAAGTACATGAAGGTGAAAAATGACACTATAACAGATGCCCCCTAATATATGAGGTTAGAAGGGGTACATGATGGCCGAAATGTATTATGTGTGTAGAAAGAACTTTGCAAGGACTATAGAGGACTTGACCAGATTTCAACTTGCCAAAAAACCAATGAGAGAAATAAAAGAGATAGCTCATGTCTGAGGTGGGCATACCCATGCTCATTGAAAAAAAAGCATGTCCACATATGAAATATAGAGTGGATCGAAAATGTATACAAGTATAGCTAAAAAAATGTAAAGTACATAATGAATCATCTGATCATTGATCACTGCCCAGAAGTACAAGTCAAAATCAGGTCCAAGTATCACATATAGAAGAATGATCAATGATGCTGCAATATATATCTGATCACAAAAGTCACAACTGAATCTCATAGTACCAAATCATAAGTGGTGGAACAAATGGTACAACACGCAACTCGGGAGCCAACATATAAGATGCTGCTATGGTGAAACTGCAACATATAAGGGTGTACAGTATCATTGGAAGAAAACTAAAGAAGCTATCTAAGTGAACCGAATCATGCTGATGCAAACCCGAGGTCTTCACCAATCACTATGGTACAATTCTACACAATGGGAATAAATGAGTTGAAGTTGAACATCTGAGAAATTGTTTGATTACCAGTCATTGATGTATATCGTTAACAAATGTGAGACAACCCACTTATAAGGATAATGAGTGTCAAGGTGCCCCAGTACAATCCAACAAGTGTGAATAAATGAGTTGAAGTCGAACCCTTGAAAGAATCCACCAATCAGCAAGCAATGATGTATCCTCACTCTCAATGGCAAAGAATCTTCCACTGATGACTGCAAACCCCAAGGTACTAACAAAAGGACTCTAGACCTTATTCCCAGAGCAATGAGTCGAAGTCGATGGGAAAAGATCTGTTGGAAGGAAGGCATTAAGACATCCCACATCAGTCCAGTGCGATTATAACTCGTTGGCCAAAATTTGAAAGGAATCGAACAAAGTAGAGTGAATTAACCAACCCAAAGTACATTTTCGGCATGCACAAGATGAAGCTAGTGCATGGCAGAAACCCTCTGAACCAACCAATAATGAAAGTTGACAAAGAGGTGAGATATCCACCAATAGGGTCAAATGGAAATCAAGGTACTGCACGAATCCCAAGTTTGATAATGTAAGCTGATGTCGAACACAAGGGAAACCACTCAGTCAAAGACCCATGATGATGATCAAATGCTGAGCACAAGGTCACCTATCAATGATGTAAATAGGGCTAGGGTGCAACTCTATTTTTTCTCTCAGAGCAATATGTCATAGTCGATAAGAGACAAACCCACCAGCAAGAAGTCAATGGAGACCTTCTCAAACCAGCAGGAGCATAGGACCAAACATTTGATGTGATAGAAAAAGATACTGACAAGACTGGGAAGGTCAACTAAAAAATGAGTTAAGACACACCGTAGATAGGCCAACTCAGGTTAACTTCCCTTGAACAAAAGCACGACTTATGTTGACTATGGCAGCAAATGATAACTGTGTATAATTTTGTCATGCAGGAGGCACAAACAAACCCTCCATATGATTGGAAGAGATACCCAACTAGGGGAGAATTGATGCATGTGACAAGGTTATGGCTTCTCCTGAGTCAAAACTAAAACCATCCCAAATGAAGAAAAGACACAGTTTTTTGTGCTTTGTTCAAGGGGGACAAAACTGACACTGTAACTGCCATTAAAATATGAAGTAATATCCCATTCCCATTCTTTTTCACATATTTTTTTTTTGTCTTTTTCATATTCAAAGCCTAAAAAAGAATAAAAGAATGCTATAGTGCAATGGATAGAACGAGTATCATAAAAAATATGCACTAGTTCTGGGGATAGGAACAATCCTATGCTCAATCCAAGGTGGCAGAAACTGGTAAGTGATACTCAGAGGAGTGTTCCATCAATGGGTAACAATGTGTCAAGTTGTGGTAGCTAGGTGATTGCATGGTTAACTTGTATAGAGATTCAAGGTCAAAATATGGCTTAAACGTTGAGTCCAAATGAAGTCGACTAAAGGCCAAAATAAACAAGTAGTCAATATGCAATGTAGAAATATAACTTGACAACAAAAGGGAGCCTCTAGGGTAATGGCCAGAGAAATGATAGCAAAGAAGAAGAATAATGAAGATTCAATGTATATGTCATGGCGGAACTAAAGAGGACTCCCGAGCCTACATAAATTGTAGCATGGGCGAAAAATTCTAGTGAGGAACTAACTAAGAAGCCCATGTAAAGGGAGGTTATACCACCAAGTCATGATTAAAAAATCAATGAGTGAAATGGGTTAAGTACTCATGACAATATGGGATCGATCTTATGGCAAGTTATCAGAATGGAGGCTATTATGCAGAATGCAACGGAAAGTGAATTCCCTAACCTATATGACAGTTTAGAATCATATACCTGCCATGACAGGTCAGCGGTCATGGATCCGAAGAAATTGGAAAAAATCTCAACTTCAGTAAAATGTCCCTAAAGAAATACCTTTCCCAACACTTACAAGCAACATGGTTATACAGCCTTAGATAGATTTGAAAAATAAGCACGAAGAAATTTGGCAAAATTTTTGCAAATTTTGGGTATAAATAGAGCATTTACCTCATATTTGGATCATTTTCACATTGCAGAAGTGGAGGAGGAACTTTTGGAGCAAAAAAATCCCCTTCTCAGAAAAGGATAAATTAGCCATAAAATCACACCGAACTAGTTAGGTAGTCTCTTAATTCATCTTTGCCATCAATTTCGTTTCATTTTAAGAGAAAAATTTAGAAATTTGATCGTGGGAAACCTTTGTTTTGATGAAACCCCCTGCACATATGCGGGTTTGTGTGGACGAACCTGCGTATGATGCGCGACGGTGTGTAAAGTAAGTCGCATATGCGCAGACCGAGAATTTAAAATATGAACCTAATAAATGATTTGATGAATTTTTGCAGGTTGTCTATTAGCTGGAGGGAGCATGAACATAATGCCATCAATAATGAAGTGATGGAGGAACAAAATTCGCTTGATATCCTTCAAAATTTTGGATTGCTCAAATTCTTCAAAATTCCAAATATGAAAAGTAATGTCAGGTTGCTCCAAATGTTGGTAGATCACTGGGATCCAGAGGAATACTATTTCATGATAGATCAAATGCCTATACGCATATAGGTGGAAGACATATATTTTGTTACTAGACTCTCTCGAAGATGAGATCTAGTAGATTTGCATGGAAAGCCTTTAGGAGGGCTTACTGTGGAAGACTACGTCCAAGTCTACTGCGTAGAAGGGTGTCAAAAATTAGGGACTCAGATTGCAATCAAAGATTTGAAAGAATTATACACGAAGATTATCCTTTTTACCATTGGTAGGGTAACATGATTTGCTTCCCTACCTCAGGCATCCAGGACTCAGATGAGCATTGTGGTAGAATGCTTGATTCACCTCTTTGATTAGTGCACAAGATTGCTGAGCAACATGAAGAGAGAGTTGACTTCAATCCGGAAGGGAAAAACTAAAAATTTTGGGTATGGAACCATTTTACTGACATTATTCTTTGAGAGGATTCCAGCACTTCGACCCAAAGTGATCTCTACCATCAGTAGTCCCAGAGATCCAAGAATAGCCTAGTGGGCTGACCTGATAAAGAGATTGAGGGGAAGTGAAGTTCCCCGAACCACATGGGATGACGAGTTCTTCCAATGGTGCGAGGAACAAGTTGTCTTTTTGGAAGACTATCCCTATGCTGGGATGGATTTTCGTGGTGATCCAGATCTAGTCCTTCCACCCAGTGCAGCATGGGGTGCAATCAGTGAGATTGCTATTTTTTATTTTTTATTATATGATTTTTTGGATTTTTTCAAAATATGATAATGAAAAAATATTTTTGATTGAACTCAAATGACTTACAAGATTATTAATGATCATGATATAGATATGGGACCATTTAGACCTAAGGGATACCCAAGGCATAAGCACCACAGAGGTGAGGTGGATGCTAAATACCCAGGTAGGACCCTCCATGCTGTCCAAAGAAACTTGGAGAGTTTGACTCGCCAAGTGCCTATGTCTATGGTAGAGGACATACCAGAGGCTATCTAGAGATGCGTAGTCAGAGTACCACGAGACTGGGTGTAGTTATTCTGCCATGTAGCGACTGCTATCGTGTTCTATAGGAACATGAATGTTGGGTAGGGACCACAGGATTAGATATATATATTTTACTGGATGACTGTAATATATTTTGATACTGAACATGATAGAGCATAAGCCCTAATTTTTTAGGACAGATAGGTCTAGATTTTGTATATTTTTGAACACTCTAAATATCTATATATATATATATATATATATATATATATACAATGATTTATATGATGTGATGTCTCAAATGTATGAAATATGAATGATGTATTTGATATATTGATTAAAATGTTGAATGATTAATATGCCAATCAATTGCTTGATTAGCCAATAATTCTACCATCCAATTATCTGCTCGAGGAATGTGAATGAATGTTATAAATTGAAATTATCTTTGTAACAAACATACCCTAAAAAAAAATCAGTGCAAAAATGGGTCTCAAACCTGATATGTGTTTTTCAACTGCGAAACCACCATCTAGGATTCCAAGAACACTACTAACGAATCAACACCCGAAGATATTTATTCCGAGAATAGATAAACTACTGCAGTGTATTCTACTACATTGTTTGAAGCAGGACCAATGCAAACACCTCCTGAAACCAACAATTGACTGGATGGATAATGAAGTACCCAAGCCACGGAAGCCAAGTTATGGGTATGTCTACTAGCACCAACAACGAAACCAAAATGACTCATGAAATCCAACACAACCTGCCAAAGCAGATCAAATGCATCATAATCACATCGAATACCGAAAACTCAAATATGTACAAAAACAAAAAATATATACAGAAAGAAAGATGCTAGGCCAAAGCCTTGGCATAATACTTTTTCAAATAGAGCCCATTTCTGGGCTCTATCAACTCATTTCTGTCAAAATAAACCAAGGCATAAGCTCCTTTTTTGGAGACCTTTTCAATGATTAAGGGGCCATACCACATAGATTTAATCTTGCCTACTCCTAGGGCATCCTTCTCTTGGGCATAAACCAAGAGAAGGTCTCCTTCGGAGAAAACCCTAGGTTTGACCGCTTTATCGTACTAAATCTTTATCCATTTCTTATGTGCCTCATTCATCGTGGCGGCATCCCGATGCTGCTCATCAAGATGTTCTAGGTGAAGAAGATGCTATTCAATACTGGAGGTGTCAGAAAGAATCTCTACAGCTAACTTAAGAGAAGAAATTTCACATTCAATGGGAAAGATAGATTCCAATCGATAAGCTAGTTGAAACAGAGTAAAACTAGTTGTCATTTTGAATGAAATATGGTATGCCCAAAGCACAGGATAAAACATAATGTGACAATTGGATCAAACTTTATTAGTTGTCCATTGAGGAATGGTATTCAAGGATTTGTTTACGGCTTCCACCTACCCATTGGCTTGGGGATAATATGGAGATGAGTGCTCCTGTCTAAAACCTAATTTCAGAGCCAATTTAGCCACCATGTTGTTCTAAAAATGAATGCCATGATCAGTGATAATCTCTTTGGGAATACCAAATCAAGAAATGACTTGATTGAAGAGGAAAATAGTTATTGTCTCACCATCATTTCCAAAAGTAGGAATAGCCTCGACCCACTTCATAAAGTATTCTACGGCTACAATAACGTACTTGTGACCTTTAGCCAAAGGTGGTTTACAAGTAGTATAATCAATACCCACTTTATAAAGGAGTCGACAGTGATGATAGGAAAGAGTGGAGCTGGATGAGCGCGCATCTTTCAAGTATAGACCTAACACGGATGACACTTTTTGATCAGTTCCATACAATATTTGAAAATCGAAGGCCAAAAGTGTCCCACATGCAATATTTTTTGGGTTGTAGCAAGCCCAGATAAATGACCACCACAAGCTCCACTGTGGCAATCATTCAGCACAACCTTAGCTTGTGCGAGATTTAAGCATCGCCTAAGGATTGAATCAACCCCGCGACGATATAAAGTGTCACCAATGATTAAGTAACTTTTAGCTAGGTGACGTAACTTACGACGCTCATCTTTCGAAAAAGTCGAGGGAAACTTCGCAGTCTAGAGATATACTATGAGATCCCCATACCAAGGATCCTGTGAATAAATGAGAAAAATATGTTCATCTAGGAAGGATTCATCATAAACCATCTCTTCTCACAGGGAAACTCAAAAATAAATTCCGCAAAAGCCAATGATTTCTTGGACTCGGCAGACATAAACTCAAGATCAAATTCCGGAAAAATCACAATCCATCGATTTTATTTGCCCCCAATTACTCGCCTACTAAGAACAAACTAAAATGGTTTGATTGCTGCCAAAAAATAGGTTTTTCGAAGAAGAATATAATGTTTGAGCCATTGCACAGAATGGATAGCTGCCAAAGAAATCTTTTCTATCGGAGAGTACAGGAGTTCAGGTCCTACCAGGCCTCGACTAAGGTAGTATATAACATGCTCTGAAAGAGCATTGTCTTCCTGAACCAGAACCATACCAATGGTAGATTCTTCTACTACGAGATACAAAAGGAAATCTCTACTATAATCAGGTGCACTTAAGAGAGGAGAAGAGGTCGATGCTTTTTTCAATGCATTGAATGAGTGCTGAGCAAAGTCATCCCAAAAGAATTGAACTCCTTTCTTTAATAATCTCATAAATCCTTTCATAATATCGACATAATTTATGATAAATCTCCGCAAAAAATTACCTTTTCCTTGTAGAATTTGAAGTTGAAGAATTGAAGACGGGCGAGGCAACTGAAGTATTGCCTCAACCTTGAAGGGATCTACTTGAATCCCTTCCATAGACATAATAAATCCCAACAACCAACCGGATGTGACCGCGAAAACACACTTGTTCAGATTCAACCAAATTTTGTAATACCGACATCATTCAAATAATTGACAGAGGTGATAAGGATGATCAATTCTCTTACGAGAACGAGTATCTAAATCATCCAAATATGCCTCGATAATATGTTTGATTTCATGGAAGGCTTAGGACATAGCCCGCTGAAAAGTAGCTCCAGCATTTTTAAGGCCAAAAGGCATCTTCTTGTAAGTAAAGGTACCCTAGGGACAAATAAATGTAGTCTTATGCTGATCTTCAAGACGGATAGTAATTTTATTATATCCAGTGAAACCATCCATGAAGGAGAAAATCTCATTTCCCGTACACTCATCGATAATCTGATCTATAAATGGTGTGGGGTAGTTATCTTTAGGAAATGCTTTATTTAGGTCCCTGAAATCAATGTAAACTTGAATTTTTCCTTGTTTCTTGTCCAAAGGAACTGGATTCGAAACCCATTCTATCAAAGGAACAAGAAAAATGAACCCTGCCTTAAGCGGCTTCTCCACCTCAGCTTTGATAACTTCTGCCTTCCTAGGGTTGACCGGATGAATATTTTTCTTAACAGGCTTAGAATTTTCATACACCTTGATATCATGCTAGAAAATAGATGGATATATACCCGGCATTTCCTCATAAGACCAAGCGAACACATCCTTAAACTCTCAAAAGAGATCGGTATAAATTTGAACCTCTTCAGGGGAACATTCAGCTCTGACGAAAATATTCTTATAACGTTGGGATTTTTGGAAATGTTCACTGGGATAGTAGGAGAAATCAAAGCCATGTTCCCTTCAGTAAAAACATGTGCTGGTGCTAAAGGGTTCAGGACTGGGTGAACAGGACCAGAAGACTGAGGGCTAGGAAAACTTGATTCAACTTCGCTCAAATCTGGTAGAAATTAAGACCGAGGATGAAAATAATCCCACGGTCTCTCTACACCAGTCATTGCTTCTAGTATGGCCTCTTCAGATGGAAGAGTGGTATCAAGACAATCCTAGGCTGAAGATGAACTAAGATTCCAAAACGAAGCCACATCTCCATCCAATTCCTTCGGTGAAAGAGAAACTGGAATGGACTCTGCAGAGTCAATAATACATATATAAGCAATCTCAGTTGCAGACATTGGAAATGCCATTCCACCCACTTGACCTTCTGCTAATGCAGAGGTAGGAGAAGGTAAGCTCCAAGGGTCCCAAAAAATAATGAGTTCTGAAGAACTCTCTTCGAATGGGAGCCCTGGAGGATGAAATTGCATTAATATGAACTGAGGGAGGTGGAGGATAAAAAGTACCCATCAAATAAGAATACATTCCAACCCCCAAATTCTTAACAGGTGCCTTGGTACCATTCACCAAAGGAACGGTTGAGTCAGAAGATGGATTCTGATCTAAAAGAGAACAATCTATTTGGTCAACTATGATGATTCTCCGTTCCTAAGGGCAACAAAAAACATGAAATAAAGAGGATGCAATAGCATCCATCTCATAGATCCCATTTCACCCCAATAGAAGGTTATATTCTAAGCTTGCATCGACTATCTCAACTTCAATATTAATAGTTTTCCCCCCAACAAACACGGGCAAAGCCAAAACAATACCATGTAGCTTGTGAGAATGACCGTCAAACAAATTCAGAAGAGTGGCTGAAGGAACAGCTGTGGGAGATCCAATATCCTTCCAGCATGCAAGAGACATTACACATGTGGAAGCACATTCATCAATGACCATTCGAAAGATATTACATTTTCAATAACTCGATCTAATATGGAAAGCCATATGATGAGGGAGTCTCTTTTTAAAATTAGACATATCAAATTTAATCGTAAGAGAGTTTTTTGGATCGACAACCCCAATAGTAGTGAGCAAAGCACTTCACTGAGCGGGACAAGACTGGAGCACCTCTAATGTAGACATAGCATAAGGACTTTGAGCTAGATCTTCCATAGTGGATTAGTTCTGAGCAGCCTTAGCATTTGGATTAATAATCGCGCGTTTTGAAGATGCCTTTGGCATCCGAGGTATAGGCTCAATAGTAGGCTTCGTAATATGAAGTGGTTTAGCACTATCAGGAGTACCCTTAGCCTTAGAAGACTCAGCTTCGCCGTAATCACAAGATATCATAGTGATATCTGCGTGAGAACTCATCATATATATGTTTGACGAAATTTCCCCTTCCTGGCTGCCCCCAAGAGGGAGCCCCAGTATTTTGATTCGCGCCAGAAATCAATTGTTACCCTTGGGGAAAAGGGTTTGTTAGAAAAAACTAGGAACTGGAAGAACCCTGTTGAGCTAACAAGCGTTGTGAATCTTGAGTTTTAGGGCAAAGGTGCATAATATGGTCTGTAGTGCACAATTTGCATGGAAAATTCACTTTCCTCTTATTGTCCTTTTGACCCTCTCCAGCATTATCATTAGTTTTATTTGCATTTCCCTTCCCATCCTTGCCTTTATTTTTGTTATTCCATCCTTTCTTCTTCCCATCGGATTGTTGATTTCCATTGGGGTTAGAATTCTGGATGACATTAATTTCCAAGGACTGAGAAGTGGTAGACACTGAAGGCAAATCCTGACGAGAAGAAATAGATTGTATAGACAACTGCTACAATTGACTAAGCAGGTTAGCTGCACTGCTATCGATCTACCCAATAAACCCATCACCATGAGGACCGGGTCTAGTTTTGGAAAAGTAAAATTTGGAGTGAGGATAATCTGACAAAATTTTATTGAGGACCCCTGACTGAGAATAAATTAGTTCTAATTGCTGAGCCCTGAAAATATTCTGCTCTTCAGAAAATACCCCTGACAGGGATACATATTTAGAAATATCTGGCTTCAAAGACTTCGAAAACAATTCTAGAAGGAATTCATTCAGAATATGGGATTTAATGAGCCTCTTCCTTCTACGTCATTCCTGAATATTATCGGAAATGTAAGTTGCCTTATCCTGTTGAAAATTAGCCAGGAGATCAGTCCCGGTGTCATAACGGAAAGGTAACTGAAAGTGGTTTAAGAACATAGTAGAAAAATCTCCAAAAGTGGAAAAACTGCCCCCAGTTAACTCAATATACCACTTGGTTGCATTTCCAGTTAAGGTGCATTGAAATAACCTCAACCTAATCGAATCATCAATCAGGGAGTTGGATGAACACCACAAATGGAAAGTGGTGATATGTTCTGTCAGATCCTCTCCATTCTTCCCTTCAAACTTTGGAATATTTAAGGGGAGTTTGGTGGGGACTAGAGGCCATCCCAGACTATATTGAATCGTATCGTTAGTCAATTTTGACAAATTTGGCAAGTTTAACATTGCCAGAAATGGTAAACGAGGAGGAGCCTGGTAATTCCACTATCCAAAGGAAGGATTCTCAACATTCTGAAAAGAATACCCTAGAAATTTTGAGGCACTAGGTTGCCAAAAGTTGTTTGTAGAGAATGTTGAGCCAAAGGAAAATCCTTATGACCTAACATTTGGAGAGGGACCCCCCCCCCCCCCCCCCGCCCAAACATGGAGTTACTATAAACAAGACCATTTCCCCACACTAAGGTAGTGAATGGAGAGGAAACCCCTTGATAAGGTTTCCAAGAATTTGCAAACGTAGAAAAGGCCTGTGAAGTACTCGATGAAGGGAAAGGAGAATTCCCTTTCTGTCGAGTGAGAAACTTATTCCCCGCTCCCATCGCTGTAAAAATAGGGTTCCAACCTGTAAAGGTATTAGAACTTCGGCCTCTAGACCATGGATTGAAACCCTGAGTCTGAGAAGAAAAAGGTAAATATCCTAAGGAAGGGGTCAAATGAGGTATATGCCCACTCCCAAAGGGGAACCCTTAAAAACAAGCTAATCCACTAGCCATGGACGGTATGGGTGCAGATGCAGTTGAAGCAGCAGAAAAGGAGAAAGAAGGAATCCCACTAGTAGGTATTCCAAAAGAGAAGGGACCAGATTGTGAAGCATGTGCTTGGGTGTGACTAAAGCCAAACACAATAGTACTAGAAGTGATCATAGATACAACAATAGTGCCCCCTCCTTCTACTGAAAGAGGAGTATGAACACTTGCAGCACTCACAGCTAAAGTTGTGTTCCCACTCGTGTCCATTGAATGGTGTGAATATGACAGATAAGGACTTGCAGGTCTCTGAGACTCGGGTCTGATGTATTGAATGATGAAAGGATGGTCAACAGGAAGAAGATATGGAAGAGACTCAGCAGGTTGAGGAACTTCTTCTACTTCTACCTCTTCTACAGGAAATAAAAGTCTCGAGATGAGTGATGCACTCCTCTCTATACTGACACCAAATGAGAACTTCCCACAAAAACAACAAGCCCTGATGGAGGATCTCTCTCCACTGCGTCTGAAGCCACCAGGTGAAAATTACGCTCCAAATTACTCCTACGCCTTCTTGAATAAGGCTTGGCACTCGTAGGAGATAACCCACGAAGCCTCCTCGATCGATGAGGCAATCAGTCAACCATTTTAAGAGATTTATTTTAGACTCAAAAAATATGTGAAGCTAAGAAATCTAGGAACAAAGAGAATGCTCTAAAAAATTTCCTAAGATCCAGCCAAACAAGAAGCTCTCAAGTATTTCTACTCCGGTTGATAAGGACCAAACACCAAAATACAAAAAAAGTGAAATAATAGGACCTTTTGAAAGCAGACTGGGGTAATTACGACCCAAATATACTAGCAAAGGTAATGGAAATAGTTACGCTGACCTCCTAACAATAGCCTTTTCTGGTGCAAGTACCCAAGCTTCACAAGGGCACCCTCCAGAAGTACTGATGGAAATGATGCAACGTATGCCAGTACCACAAGTATTCCCCCTTGCAGTCACCTGTGTAGTCCCTAGGATAAGAAACTATGGGCACCAATCCGTATCGGCAGTCAGGCATAACGGTCTTAGGTCAAGATTCAGCAAATATGAGAGGGGGTATCTCTCTTCTCTACCTGCACTATCCCTCGTGCTTGACTCTTTGGAGGAGAGCTTTCCCAGTCCACTTAACAGTGTTGGATTTCTCTCATTAATCAACTTCTGTGTTTAATAGTTTGAGCGGCCTTGGAGAGTTAACTCTCCACTCACCTAATCCAAGGCCCTAAAACCTAGCTAGTTGGTGTATAATTAATGAAAATAATACAAAAAATACTAGTTTCTTTTAATTATATCGTTTGTTTTAGATGGGTTGTTATTTAAGTTAGAGGTGCACAGAAGTGAAACTGATGGTGTTTGTAAGACATAGAAGGAGCCAATGAAAACCAAACTACATGCAAATGCAATGATTTCCTTTTGATGAAGAGTGATGTTTACTCAGGTTATATGAAACTAATAAAGAAAAAAAAATGTTTTCTTTTCAGGCACTCACAACTCAGAATTTTATGAAAAAGACTAAAAAATGCTTGAATGAACTTAAATGCAAACTACCAATGAAATTTGAATTCTAAGATGCTAGTTCTAATGAAGCAAAAAGGGGAGTCTCTAGGAAAACCAAAGGCTCAATCACTTTTTGACAGTCAACAAGGCCAGTTCCAACTCAGAACTCCTATGTATAAAAACGTAAAAATGCACTTGACATACAAGAGCGAAATCAAGATTAGACTTCCTTCCAAACCAAGCCATGAACCAAAGACTAGAAACTTGGCCAAAAGCTTCAAAAGATGAAAAAGAAACTGTAAACAAAGCTGGAAACAAAAAGCAATGGAAAACACAAAATGTTTTTGAGATTTTCAATTTATCAAAGAAAGAAAAGTCTACAAAGACAATACAAGTCTACAAAATCAAGAAAACCAACTGCACCAAGAAGGAAAAATATCAAATGTGAAGAAATGCATAAGTCCAAAAAGAGTAAACAAGTAAAAGCTCGTTGTTCTGAATATTCAAGACAACCAAGAATCCTCAGAAAAATATCTTGGTGCTCAAGTTGCGATTGGTCACACACAAAACAAAGATTTCACCAAATGGATAGGTTTTCATACAAACAAGAGAGAAACATATACAAATTCACTTCAAACACAGTCTAGAGACCTTCAAGATACTATAGGAATAGCTCAACACAGACAGACAAGACCACTAGGGCCAGAAACTAAAAATTTCAAATTTTCCCAGGCATATGCATTTTTCTAGAGGGAAACAAGCGTGCATACTCGACTTTAACAAAGGAAACTCGCGTATACATGGGTCCCTTTGCAAAAAACAGTGTGTATACGCGACCGTGTAAAGAAAAAAATGCGTATGTAAACAAGAATAAGAAAAAAAAAAATCAAGCTTGATTAGGAGACCAGGTCTTTTGTCTGATTGAGAAAGGACTTGCTAGACTGACAAAAGTGATAGAAACTATTGGGAAACCATAACACATATGAAACAACCCAAATGGGAAATCACAAGAATGCGATCCCTAACGGAGTTGGCATTTCTATTTTGGGAAATAATACCCTAAAGGTCTTGGGTTGACAACCTTCGCAGATCAGGGGCATGCCATTCAAGAGGGAATCACTTTAACCAACTTCTATACTGAAAATTAGATACTACTGGTTGTAGAACTTACCCGAAATTCCCTCGGTTGATGTAGCTCCCACGGGGTGCAAACCCCCTGCAACTCTTTGTGCTCTGAAACCTATAAATCCACAAAGAATGGACACAAAAACCTAGTTGTACAACATATATAGTTCCTAGATGTTAGTGAAAGCCATGTATAATATTATGAAAACAATATAAAATGTTAAATTAATGATTATTACACATGTATAAAGCATCATAAACACGTAAATATCGGGAACAAGATTTCTCTCCTTATTATGAATGACACATACATTAATTAAAATGTGGATAGGTCACCTAAATCCTACCATGGCCTTCGAGCATACCGTCCTTTAGATCCATCCAGCCCTAGCCTCGAAAGAATTCTTCCAAGATGTGTGCACAATAGATGTCATATGGGGTGATGAACATCTCAAGGAAACAAGGGTTTCCTGAATGTACATGGGAAGTGCAGGAGGCACAGGAATATCAGACTTGAATAGGGCTCCAACAGAGTATAATATCTATATCTTTTCTCTCTTGCTTAGGCCATACCTTTGAGGGGATTTTATACTCCCTCAAATTAGTTTCTGTAGTTAGGAGTAGTTAGGCCACGGGTTGGGGTGGTTGAATTACTGGAATAACCATCAAACCCGCCTCAAATATAGGGAATTTATATATTTTTTAATAATTAAAAAAGTATATGAGGAACTCTATGAATGGACTTGCGTATATACGCAGAAAAGTCTAGGCAGAGTCACGTATGGGTTTTAAGATACTGTTTTCTGAGAAAATGTTCAAGTCTACGGGAAAGGATGCCCAAGGCCAAAGTATAAATCATTAAGTACATGAAGGTGAGAAATGAAACTATAACAATGATTGGAGAGCTTAAATTCTACTTAGGACTTCAAATTCTACAAAATAACATAGGAATATTTATTTCGCAAGAAAAATACTTAATAGACATGTTAAAAAGATTACAAATGGAAGACTTCAAACCTGCATCAACTCCCATGATCACTGAATGCAAGTTATGTGTTGATGATGGATCCACAGATGTAGATCAAAGACTTTACAGATCCATTATAGGAAGTCTTCTATACCTAACTGCCTCTAGAACACATATTATGTTGGAAGTAGGAATTGTGGCAAGATATCAAGCAACACCAAAACAAAATCACTTGTTAGCAATCAAGAGGATATTTAGATACCTGCAAGGAACTGCACATTATGGCCTATGGTATCCAAAAGGAAAAGACTTCACATTGACAGCATATACATATGTAGACTGGGCCACTTGTGTGGATGACAGGAAAAGCATAAGTGGAGGTGCATTTTATTTTGGAGAAATTCTGGTGGCATGGTTAAGCAAGAAGCAATCATATGTCTCTCTATCTACAACAGAAGAAAAATACATAGCAGCAAAAAAATTTTGCACAGAAGTAATGTGGATGAAACAAACTCTCCGAGACATGAAGGTAAGCATCATTCAACCCATTCCTATCAAATGTGACAATACAAGTGCAATAAGTATATCAAAAAATCCAGTACTTCATTCAAAAACCAAGCACATCCCAATAAAGTATCACTTCCTCAGAGAAAAAGTAGCAGAGAAAATAGTAAAGATGGAGTATGTACCAACAAGGGAACAAACAACAGACATATTCACAAATCCTCTTGCTAGAGAACCATTCAAATATCTAAGAGACAAACTAGGGGTAGTGTCTGCAGATGATACTCTCTGATATGATCAAAAAAAAAAAAAAACAAAAAACGATGATACACCAGAAAAGGCTGCCATATAAGGAACAAAAATGGTGCAGTAGATAAGTTAGTATTAGACAAGAAGCATCATTCTAGGGGGAGATCATCCCATAAAAGTTGTCACAGAATAGCTAGATCTATGGAGCAGTGGTATGGTACAGGTCCTCAATATCGGAGCATTATGTAATATTCCAAAATGGAAAAGACAGGAATATAGAACATATGCAGAATTCCAACTACGCTAAAATAATAATTTAACATGTAGGACTGGAAAAATGATGGAATACATCAAAAAATAATAAACATGGGCAGAAAATAGCTGAACCATCTCATTATATATCAACATCAAATGAAATTACATAGTGCTCCACAAGATGGCTGAAATACACCAAAGAAACCAAGCACTGGAAATGGGTGCTGCTACTACAACTGCTGCTGAGAAATGTTGTTATTATGAAGAAGAACCATGTGCAGAAGGCTGTTATATTGTTCAGAATGATCTGCATTTTCAACCACGGACTCTACTCAAAAAACCCAGAAAAACCCAAAAATGGTTTGGCTAGATTTTAAGTTTGGATTTTCGGCCTTTTTTGAGTTGCCCACTGTGTTTTTGTTGCCTGACTTACGCACTCCCTGGGAATGACTACTGATATGGGGCTGAAGGAATGATCTATCAGCTACAATAACACCCAATCAATTCAATAGGTGAAGGGTTGGTCCCCTCACTAGAAAATAATCTCAAAAATTGAAGATTTCTCTCCTCCACTGCTACACCCCTGCAACACAACCCAACTCTAAACAGAAATACGTTGTACATGAGATTGAAGCTTGGAAAAATGCCTGATTGTGGAATTATATTGCAAACTCCTCCAAGAGCTCCTCAATGGAAGAGGTGGGATTCCCGATTAGGAACACCCTGTGTAAACAACACAGCAATCTCAACTAAACAGTTGAAGAATCGAAGTAGTCTAAACAGACCATACACAAAATAATAATCCAAAACATGAATAACAATGGTTTATATCCCCTCCACATATAGCATGGGAGCCTCCTCACATTGGGTCCCATCCATACTTGCTACCAAGCTCATGCAAGTTGTCCTCCACTAAAACTGCACTGTCTCATCATAAAGACTACTCCTCCATGACTATGTTGTTGATTTGGTCAAAGTTGACTGAATCAACATGATCCAATCCCTATTCACACCCAAAGGTGCTTAATATAGCTGCTTATTATTCCTCCTTTCACATTAGGAGTGTTATTGTTCTTTCTAAAGGGGTTTTATGAGTCTCCCCACCCACTTATTCACCTACCTAGTGATAAAACAAACTATAATATTCCATTTAGATGAAGTCTACTTTTGTGGAATATTACAATCCTCCCCTCCAAAAAATTTCTTGTCCTCAAGAAACTGTAAAGGTGGAGAAAAATTCCTCCCTTCCTCTTCTTGTGGCCTCCTCATCAATAAATTCCACCACAACTGAACATAATTTGCAATAAATTTTCCCTCCAATGGTTCTTCCCAAGTATGCCAAACCAAATGGTGTACATCATGAGAAAGTTGAAGGTGTAAGTGGAAACATTATTTTTTTCCAATGGCCTCCTCAAGGAAGGAGTGATGATCAACATAGGGAATCTCATCCCAAATGACAGTCTCCCATACCCATGCTATCATCCAAATGAAATGAGCCATTATAGGTAGCTCACGAAAAGAATCCTCAACCCTCGGTTCATGCAATGTGTTGGGGCTGTATGGAGAGATTAAATTCTTCCACCCAAGTTGTTTCTCTCTTCATTTATGGTATGTCTGGGGTTGCTGCTAATTTTGGGCTAAAATTTCATGGCCTCCAGGAATGGCCCAAGCTACCCCACCAAACAAATCAGCCATGAAGTGCCTCTTCCAAAAACTCAAGTTCTCCAAATGGCTCCTCCCACATGAAGAAAAGAGATGTAGCATGGCAATCATGGTTTGCCCATTGTTTCTCCTAAAACATGCAACATGTAAAGTAGGGAGAATCATACCTCCAATGGGCACCTCCAAATCTTGTCCCACTCTCCAAACAACGCTTCCCATGAACATAGGAACATCAGCAATATATGGAAGAAAAAACCAAATAAAACAAGTTGCCATATGACAACCGGAAAGTGGATCATAATTCCACACATGGAACCAGCACAGTGCATCTCTTGCCTGCCTCAAAACAATGAATAAAAAGTTCCTTTTCAGCCACTTTTTTGCTGCCACAATAACCCTACAACATAAGATCATGAAATTAAAATGTGGTGCCAATGGTGCACACCAAGAATCATGTGGCCTCCCCCACAAACCACCGATATAATGGCCAACATAAATGCTACAAATGTCCTCAAGTACATGAAAATACAATATATAAGAAGGAAAGATCCTCCTTGGTACAATATGCTGCTCATATAAAGTAAATAAGTACAAATTAGAATGCAAAATTGTAATTTCTCTCCCATGTACTTTGGTCCTTGAGCTGAAATGGCTCAACTAAAAGTTCTCCCTCACTCTCCATGAGTAGGGGAGTGGCTGTGAAAACCTCTCCATCACCATTTAGGCTATGCATCCCTCCTCATGCTGATATACATCCTGCTAAATGCCCTCCCAAGTGAACTCCTCCATCAAGGAATGAAATGCATCAAAGTGCATGGAAAGAAAGTCCACATGTGCTGCATGTAGTAGCTTCCTCTTGAGCTCAGAAACTCTATTCAAGAAGACTCTACCATAAGAATAAATAACCTCTCCAACCACCATGTATTTATCATCTCCCTCCGGGTCATCAAGAATCATACAAGCACCAAGATCCTTGGAGTACTCTACCAAGAGTTGAGACCTCCAATATGGATCAATCCTCCTGTTGAAGCATCAAAAATTGGGTCTAGAACAAGGAGGATACCCACCCGGTCCGGACCTTGGTTAGCATCTCCTTTTCCGTTTGGTGTAGTGGGTCCGACTGGAGATAATGGGACCAGTTTCCCAATATGTGTGTGTGTGTTGAGAATAGATATTTCCTTTCTAAAAAGGTTCCTAACTGAAATGCTTTTATTCTATTTCTAATCTAATCATATGCAAATTGCATTCTAATTTAAACAGAAATATCTAATTCTAAACTAAACCCGGGATATAATATTTCTTATGCGATCTA
>JAXQQM020091608.1:0-38426 GCA_034641835.2 Pinus albicaulis | reverse complement strand
TTCAAAATATTTTACAAGTTTTTTAAAATATCTTGAAAGCGTTTTTTACAATATTTTGAAATTTTTTGAATGATTTTGAAATATTTTGAAATGTTATAAAAATCTTTTAAAACATTTTACAAATTTGTAAAAATATTTTAAACAAGTTTTATAATGTCTTAAAAACATTTTAAATTTGTTTAAAATCACGTTATAACATTTTAAAAAGTGTTTTATAATGTTTTTAAAAACGTTTTTTTTTTTGCGATTTTATTAACAATGATTAAACGCTTTAAATATTTGATTTAAGCATATTAATAAGAATTTAGAATATTTTATAAAAGCTTTAAACCATTTATAAAACGTTTATAAAAATTATTAAATGTTTATAATGTCAACTTTATTAGTTTAAATTTTATTAAATGTTATTTATTAACATTTTTAAAAAAGAAATAAATGCTTTTAAATATTTTAAAAGAATTTTAAAAGTGTTTTGAAATGTTTTTAAAACATTGTAAAAGCTTTTTAAAAACATTTTAAAACCATTTTAAAACACTTCTAAAACATTTTAAAATGCTTTACAAGTTCTTCAAGAGGTTCTGAAAACGTTTTAAAACATTTTAAAAGTGTTTTGAAACATTTTAAAATAAATTTAAAACATTTTAGAAGTGTTTTGAAACATTTTAAAATAAATTTTAAAAGCGTTTCAAAATATTTTAGAAGCGTTTCAAAATATTTTAGAAGCGTTTCAAAATATTTTAAAAGTGTTTTAAAATATCTTGGAAGTATTTTACAATATTTTGAAATGTTATAAAAATCCTTTAAAAACTTTTACAATTTTTTTAAAATATTTTAAACGAGTTTTATAATGTCTTAAATACATTTAAATGTGTTTAAAAGCACGCTATAACATTTTAAAAAGTTTTTTATAATGTTTTTAAAACATTTTTTTTTACGATTTCATTAAAAATGTTTAATAAAAATGATTAAACGCTTTAAATATTTGATTTAAACATATTAATAAAAATTCAGAATATTTTATAAAAGCTTTAAATCATTTATAAAAATTATTGAATGTTAGATTTATAAGCTTAACTTGATAAGCGTTTTACAATATTTTGAAATATTTTAAAATATTTTGAAATGTTATAAAAATCCTTTAAACTATTTTACAAAGTTTTTAAAATATTTTAGAAGAGCTTTATAATGTCTGAAAAACATTTTAAACGTAGATGGTTCGTTAAAAAAGAATAGACGCAGGCTAAACTTTTCGGTTTTGATATCCGAGAGCATATTTGGATAGCCATTTTGGAGATGCAAGCGTGGCCCCAGATGCACAAAGTGACGAATTGAATTCGGACTTCATTTCGGATGATTCGTGAAAAATGAACAGATGCGAATATCGAGGGCTAAACTTTTCGGTTTAAAAATTCGAGAGCATATTTGGATACCCATTTTGGAGATGCAAGTGTGGCCCCACATGCACAAAGTGATGAATTGATTTAGGGACTCATTTCGAACGATCCATAAAAAAACGAATAGACGCAGATATCGGGGTTGAAATTTTCATTCTTGAAATTCGAGAGCATTTTTGGATACGCATTTTGGAGATGCAAGTGTGCCCCCGCATGAACAACGTGACGAATTGATTTTGGGACTCATTTCGGACGATCTTTGAAAACTGAATGAAAGCGGATATTAGGGGTTGAACTCTTCAGTTTTGAAATCCGAGAGCATATTTGGATACACATTTTGGAGATGCAAGCGTTTCCCCACATGCACAAAGCGACAAATTGATTTCAGGACTCATTTCGGATGATCCGTGAAAAACGAATATACGTGGATATTGGGGGCTAAAATTTTCAGTTTTGAAATCCGAGAGCATATTTGGATAACCATTTTGGAGATGCAAGCGTGGCCTCACATGCACAAAGTGACGAATTGATTTAGGGACTCATTTTCGATGATCCATAAAAAACGAACGGAAGCGGATGTCGGGGGCTAAAATTTTTGTTTTTGAAATCTGAGAGTATATTTGGATACACATTTTGGAGATGCAAGTGTGCCCCCGCAGGAACAAAATGATGAATTGATTTCGGGTTTCATTTTGGATGATCCTTGAAAAATGAACAAATGCAGATATTGGGAGTTGAAATTTTCGGTTTTTAAATTCGAGAGCATATCTGGATACCCATTTTGGAGATGAAAGCGTGGCCCCGCATGCACAAAGTGACAAATTTATTTCAAAATTGATTTCAGACGATCCGCGAAAAACGAACGGACGCGGATATCAGGGGTGGAAATTTTTGGTTTTGAAATCCGAGAGCATATTTGGATACCCATTTTGGAGATGCAAGTGTGGCCCCGCATGCACAAAGTGACAAATCAATTTCGCGACTCATTTCGGATGATCCGTGAAAAACGAATAAACGCAGATAACGAGGGCTGAAATTTCTGATTTTGAAATATGAGAGCATATTTGGATACCCATTTTGGAGATGAAAGCGTGGCCTCGGATGCACAAAGTGACAAATTGAGTTTGGGCCTCATTTTGGACGATCCGTGAAAAACGAACGGACGCGAATATCGGGAGCTAAACTTTTCGGTTTTGAAATCTGAGAGCATATTTGGATACCCATTTTGGAGATGCAAGCGTGGCCCCAGATGAACAAAGTGACGAATTGACTTCGGGACTCAATTCAGACGATCCGTGAAAAATGAAAAGACGTGGATATCGGGGGCTGAACTTTTCGGTTGTGAAATATGAGAGCATATTTGGATACCCATTTTGGAGATGCAAGCGTGGCCCCGCATGCACAAAGTGACAAATTGATTTCGGGACTCATTTCGGATGGTTCGTGAAAAAAGAACAGACGTGGAAGATGGGGCTAAACTTTTCGGTTTTGATATCCGAGAGCATATTTGGATACCAATTTTGGAGATGCAAGTGCGGCCCCAGATGCACAAAGTGACGAATTGAGTTCGGACCTCATTTCAGATGATCCGTGAAAAACAAACGCACGCGAATATCGAGGTCTAAACTTTTCGGTTTTAAAATCCGAGAGCATATTTGGATACCTGTTTTGGAGATGCAAGTGTGGCCTCGGATGCACAAAGTGACGAATTGATTTCGGGATTCATTTCAGACGATTTGTGAAAAATGAATGAACACAGATATCGGGGGCTGAACTTTTCGGTTTTGAAATATGAGAGCATATTTGGATACACTTTTAAAACGTTTTAAAATGATTTACAAGTTTTTGAAAAGGATTTAAAAACGTTTTAAAACATTTTAAACCTTTTTTAAAATATTGTAAAAGCTTTCTAAAAACATTTTTAAACCATTTTAAAACACTTTTAAAACATTTTAAAATGCTTTACAAGTTTTTTGAAAGGATTTAAAAACGTTTTAGAACATTTTAAAAGTGTTTTGAAACATTTTAAAATAAATTTAAAAAAAATTAAAAGTGTTTTGAAACATTTCAAAATAAATCTTAAAAGCATTTCAAAATATTTTAAAAGTGTTTCAGAATATCTTAAAAGTTTTTTGAAATATCTTGAAAGTGTTTTACAATATTTTGAAATGTTATAAAAATCCTTTAAAACATTTTACAACTTTTTAAAAATATTTTAAAATAGTTTCATAATGTCTTAAAAACATTTTTAACGTGTTTAAAATCATGTTATAGCATTTTAAAAAGTGTTTTATAATGTTTTTAAAATTATTATTTTTTACGATTTTATTAAAAAGATTTACTAAAAATGATTAAACGCTTTAAATATTTGATTTAAACATATTAATAAGAATTTGGAATATTTTATAAAAGGTTTAAACCATTTTTAAAACATTTATAAAAATTATTGAATGTCAGCTTTATAAGCTTAACTTTATGAATAAACCAGGTGGCAGATCCCAGATCCACCTCACTAGTTAAGCAGGGCTGGATGTCCGGTATGGACCTGCACCTGGATAATAGGTGGATGGAAGAATGGAACCGGTATGTCGCTGATCTTTCTCTCTCTTCTGTTAGAATTTCGGATTCTGCTAACATTCTACGTTGGGTGCATGCTCAGACAGGTATCTACTCCCCAAAGTTTGGTTATAAATGGCTTATGACGCAAGAAGGCTGGGGGAATCCTGCTTGGTGGTCCAAACCTCTCTGGAAACTTAAAAGCCCAGCTAAGACCAGACTTTTTTTCTGGTGCATTCTTCACAATAAGGTCCCAACTTGGGACTTTCTGCAAAAAAGAGGCAAGCAGGGGCGGAGCTGGTGTTCGCTCTGTAAATCTGAAGAAGAATCGCCTCAACACCTCTTTCTCTTTTGCCCTTTTAATGCTAGCCTTTGGGCAGAAACTCTGTGCTTGACAAATATTCCCTTGAGATGGCATGGAGATAGTCTACTACAAGCTTGGGAACATTGGTGGCAGGAGGCTTCGAATGAAAAAATCAGGGCCTTTCCTCTTTTAATAGCCTGGGGTACCTGGATCGCTCGCAACAGGATAATATTCAATGATTCTACCTTTCCATTAGCAAGGCTGGCAGCAGAGGGAGCTGCAATCTTCGATAGCATTCCTTCGCCTGCTGTCAAAGGTTCCTCTCGCAATACACAGCCTGAGTCAATTAATGAATCTTTTCCCTAGGCCTACTTTGATGGTGCTTCTGATGTCAATGATACTTGTGGTGCTGGGTTGGTTATTCATCTCTCTACTGAAAACTCTCTTCGAGCCTCTGTCGGCCTTGGGCAAGGGTCTAATAACTTCGCTGAACTTAAAGCCCTCCACTTGCTTCTCTGCTGACTTATTTCCAAACAGATAAATCAGATTCATATTTTTGGTGATTCTAGGAATGTAGTCAACTGGTTCAATGGGACTCAGCAGTGCAGGCACTTTACTCTTCTTCCTTTGCTTAAGGAGATTCGTCGTCTTAAATCTTTTTTCTCTGAGATTTCTGTTGACACATTTACAGGGAAAGGAACCAGCAAGCAGATATCTTATCTAACGAAGGTGCTCAACTCGCTCTGTGGTCCTGGGCAGTAGCGGAAGTAGTGAATGGGACTGTTCAAATCCATGAACAACCTCTTTTTGTGTAATTATTCAGTTTATTTTCAGCATTGTACAGTGGACTTTTATTAACTTTTTGATAACTGCTACTATATTGAGTCCAGAATTGTTTTCCTTATGTAAGGAGGTTCTGGGCTCGCTTTTTTTCCTTGTTATGCTACTTATATGGGGCTGGGATAGTTTCTACTGCCAGCTCTTATGGGTGATGGTGTATCACGATTGTGCTGCCCTTTTTCTGCTCTCATCTCTCTGATTGATGATGAGCAAAAAGAGTTGCACTGATGCTTACGCTGTGGTTATTTTTTCTTTCTAGGGCTGCTAACATCTTGTCAACAGGTGTTAAGTAGCTATGATTCCATTCTCTCACAAAGGGAATGGCACTGTTTTGTTTCCAGAAATGCTTGGCATATGTTCAGAGACTATCTATATTAATAGAAAGTTCGTTTTTTTCTGTGGAAAAAAAAAAGCTTAACTTTATGAAATATTTTGAAATGTTATAAAAATCCTCTAAAATATTTTACAAATCTTTTAAAAATATTTTAAAAGAGTTTTATGATTTGTTAAAAACATTTCAAAAGTGTTTAAAAGCACATTATAACATTTTAAAAAGGGTTTTATAATATTTTTAAAAACATTTCTTTTTTTAAGATTTTATTAAAAACATTTAATAAAAAGATTAAACGCTTTAAATATTTGATTTAAACATATTAATAAGAATTTAGAATATTTTATAAGAGATTTAAACCATTTATGAAACATTTATAAAAATTATTGCATGTTTATAGTGTTAGCTTTATAAGCTTAACTTTTATTAAAATTTATTTAAAAACGTTTTTAAAACCTAAATAAATGCTTTCAAATATTTTAAATGTGTTTTGAAATGTTTATCTAACATTGTAAAAGCATTTTGAAAACATTTTAAAACCATTTTAAAACACTTTTAAAATGTTTTAAAATGTTTTACAAGTTCTTAAAAAGGATTTAAATATGTTTTGAAACATTTTAAAAGTGTTTTGAAGCATTTAAAAAGTGTTTTGAAACATTTTAAAATAAATTTAAAACATTTTAAAAGTGTTTCAAAAGATTTAAAAGTGTTCAAAAATATCTTAAGCGTTTGACAATATTTTGAAATATTTTAAAATTTATAAAAATCTTTTAAAACATTTTACAAATTTTTAAAAATATTTTAAAAGAGTTTTATGATGTCTTCAAAAAATTTTAAGAGCACATTATAACATTTTAAAAAGTGTTTTATAATGTTTCTAAAAACGTTTTTTTTTTACGATTTTATTAAATGTGTTTATTTTAAAACACTTTTAATATAAATTTAAAATATTTTAGAAGTGTTTTGAAACATTTAAAAATAAATTTAAAACATTTTAAAAGCGTTTCAAAATATTTTACAAGTGTTTTAAAATATTTTACAAGCGTTTAAAAATATTTTAAAAGTGTTTTAAAATGTCTTGGAAGTGTTTTACAATATTTTGAAATGTTATAAAAATCCTTTAAAACATTTTAAATTTTTTTTAAAATATTTTAAACGAGTTTTATAATGTCTTAAATACATTTAAATGTGTTTAAAAGCACGCTATAACATTTTAAAAAGTTTTTTATAATGTTTTTAAAACAATTTTTTTTTACGATTTCATTAAAAACGTTTACTAAAAATGATTAAACGCTTTAAATATTTGATTTAAACATATCAATAAAAATTTAGAATATTTTATAAAAGCTTTAAACCATTTATAAAAATTATTGAATGTCAGATTTATAAGCTTAACTTGATAAGCGTTTTACAATATTGAGGGCTAAACTTTTCGGTTTAAAAATTCGAGAGCATATTTGGATACCCATTTTGGAGATGCAAGCGTGGCCCCACATGCACAAAGTGATGAATTGATTTAGGGACTCATTTCAAACGATCCATAAAAAACGAATAGACGCAGATATCAGGGTTGAAATTTTCATTTTTGAAATTCGAGAGCATATTTGGATACCGCTTTTGGAGATGCAAGTGTGCCCCCACATGAACAAAGTGACGAATTGATTTTAGGACTCATTTCGGACGATCTTTGAAAACTGAACGAAAGCGGATATTGAGGGTTGAACTTTTCAGTTTGAAATTCGAGAGCATATTTGGATACCCATTTTGGAGATGCAAGCATGGCCCCGCATGCACAAAGTGATGAATTTATTTCGGGACTGATTTCGGACTATCCGTGAAAAATGAACAGACGTGGATATCGGGGGTAGAACTTTTCGGTTTTGAAATCCGATAGCATATTTGGATACACATTTTGGAGATGCAAACGTTTCCCCACATGCACAAAGCGATAAATTGATTTCAAGACTCATTTCGAATGATCCGTGAAAAACGAACATACGTGGATATCGGGGGCTAAACTTTTCGGTTTCGAAATCGGAGAGCATATTTGGATAACCATTTTGGAGATTCAAGTGTGGCCTCACATGAAAAAAGTGACGAATTGATTTAGGGACTCATTTTGGATGATCCGTAAAAAACGAACGGACACGGATGTCGGGGGCTAAAATTTTCGTTTTTGAAATCTGAGAGTATATTTGGATACCCATTTTGGAGATGCAAGTGTGGCCCCGCAGGAACAAAATGACGAATTGATCTCGGGATTTATTTTGGATGATCCTTGAAAAATGAACAAATGCGGATATTGGGGGTTGAAATTTTCGGTTTTTAAATTCGAGAGCATATCTGGATACCCATTTTGGAGGTGAAAGCGTGGCCCAGCATGCACAAAGTGAAAAATTTATTTCGGGACTGATTTCAGACGATCCCTGAAAAACGAACGGACGCGGATATCAGGGGTTGAAATTTTTGGTTTTGAAATCCGAGAACATATTTGGATACCCATTTTGGAGATGCAAGTGTGGCCCCGCAAAGTGACAAATCGATTTCGCGACTCATTTCGGATGATCCGTGAAAAACGAATAGACGCAGATAACGGGCGCAAATTTTCGATTTTGAAATATGAGAGCATATTTGGATACCCATTTTGGAGATGAAAGCATGGCCTCGGATGCACAAAGTGACAAATTGATTTTGGGCCTCATTTTGGACGATCCGTGAAAAACGAACCGATGCGAATATCGGGGGCTAAAATTTTCGTTTTTGAAATCTGAGGGCATATTTGGATACCCATTTTGGAGATGCAAGCGTGGCCCCAGATGAAAAAAGTGACGAATTGACTTTGGGACTCAATTCAGACGATCCATGAAAAATGAAAAGACGTGGATATCGGGGGCTGAACTTTTCGGTTGTGAAATCTGAGAGCATATTTGGATACCCATTTTGGAGATGCAAGTGTGGCCCCAGATGCACGAAGTGACGAATTGAGTTTGGACCTCATTTCGGATGATCCATGAAAAACAAACGGATGCGAATATCGAGGGCTAAACTTTTCGGTTTTAAAATCCGAGAGCATATTTGGATACCTGTTTTGGAGATGCAAGTGTGGCCCCGGATGCACAAAGTGACAAATTGATTTCGGGATTCATTTCAGACGATTTTTGAAAAATGAATGAACACAGATATCGGGGGTTGAACTTTTCAGTTTTGAAATCTGAGAGCATATTTGGATACACTTTTAAAACGTTTTAAAATGCTTTACAAGTTTTTGAAAAGGATTTAAAAATGTTTTAAAACATTTTAAAACTTTTTAAAAATATTGTAAAAGCTTTCTAAAAAAAAATTTAAACCATTTTAAAACACTTTTAAAACGTTTTAAAATGCTTTACAAGTTTTTTAAAAGGATTCAAAAACGTTTTAAAACATTTCAAAATAAATTTAAAACATTTTAGAAGTGTTTTGAAACATTTTAAAATAAATCTTAAAAGCATTTCAAAATATTTTAAAAGCGTTTCAGAATATCTTAAAAGTGTTTTGAAATATCTTGAAAGTGTTTTACAATATTTTGAAATGTTATAAAAATCCCTTAAAATATTTTACAACTTTTTAAAAATATTTTAAAAGAGTTTCATAATGTCTTAAAAACATTTTTACCGTGTTTAAAATCATGTTATAGCATTTGAAAAAGTGTTTTTATAATGTTTTTAAAATTATTATTTTTTACGATTTTAGTAAAAAGATTTACTAAAAATGATTAAACGCTTTAAATATTTGATTTAAACATATTAATAAGAATTTGGAATATTTTATAAAAGGTTTAAACCATTTTTAAAACATTTATAAAAATTATTGAATGTCAGCTTTATAAACTTAACTTTATGAAATATTTTGAAATATTTTGAAATGTTATAAAAATCCTCTAAAATATTTTACAAATTTTTTAAAAATATTTTAAAAGAGTTTTATGATGTGTTAAAAACATTTTAAACGTGTTTAAAAGCACATTATAACATTTTAAAAAGGGTTTTATAATATTTTTAAAAACGTTTCTTATTTTAAGATTTTATTAAAAACATTTAATAAAAAGATTAAACGCTTTAAATATTTGATTTAAACATATTAATAAGAATTTAGAATATTTTATAAGAGATTTAAACCATTTAAAGTTTTTTTTACGATTTTATTAAATGTGTTTATTTTAAAACACTTTTAATATAAATTTAAAATATTTTAGAAGTGTTTTGAAACATTTAAAAATAAATTTAAAACATTTTAAAAGCGTTCGAAAATATTTTACAAGTGTTTTAAAATATCTTGAAAGCGCTTTTTAAAATATTTTGAAATTTTTTGAATGATTTTGAAATATTTTGAAATGTTATAAAAATCCTTTAAAACATTATACAAATTTGTAAAAATATTTTAAACGAGTTTTATAATGTCTTAAAAACATTTTAAATGTGTTTAAAAGCACGTTATAACATTTTAAAAAGTGTTTTATAATGTTTTTAAAAACGTTTTTTTTGCGATTTTATTAAAAATGATTAAACGCTTTAAATATTTGATTTAAGCATATTAATAAGAATTTAGAATATTTCATAAAAGCTTTAAACCATTTATAAAACCTTTATAAAAATTATTAAATGTTTATAATGTCAACTTTGTTAGTTTAACTTTTATTAAATGTTATTTATAAACATTTTTAAAAATGAAATAAATGCTTTTAAATATTTTAAAAGAATTTTAAAAGTGTTTTGAAATGCTTTTAAAACATTGTAAAAGCTTTCTAAAAACATTTTTAAACCATTTTAAAACACTTTTAAAACATTTTAAAATGCTTTACAAGTTCTTCAAGAGGTTCTAAAAACGTTTTAAAACATTTTAAAAGTGTTTTGAAACATTTTAAAATAAATTTAAAACATTTTAGAAGTGTTTTGAAACATTTTAAAATAAATTTTAAAAGCGTTTCAAAATATTTTAGAAGCGTTTCAAAATATTTTAGAAGCGTTTCAAAATATTTTAAAAGTGCTTTAAAATATCTTGGAAGTGTTTTACAATATTTTGAAATGTTATAAAAATCCCTTAAAACATTTTACAAATTTTTTAAAATATTTTAAACGGGTTTTATAATGTCTTAAATACATTTAAATGTGTTTAAAAGCACGCTATAACATTTTAAAAAGTTTTTTATAATGTTTTTAAAACAATTTTTTTTACGATTTCATTAAAAATATTTACTAAAAATGATTAAATGCTTTAAATATTTGATTTAAACATATTAATAAAAATTTAGAATATTTTATAAAAGCTTTAAACCATTTATAAAAATTATTGAATGTCAGATTTATAAGCTTAACTTGATAAGCGTTTTACAATATTTTAAAATATTTTAAAATATTTTGAAATGTTATAAAAATCCTTTAAAATATTTTACAAAGTTTTTAAAATATTTTAGAAGAGCTTTATAACGTCTGAAAAACATTTTAAACGTAGATGGTTCGTTAAGAAAGAATAGAAGCAGGCTAAACTTTTCGGTTTTGATATCCGAGAGCATATTTGGATATCCATTTTGGAGATGCAAGCGTGGCCCCACATGCACAAAGTGGCGAATTGAGTTCGGACCTCATTTCGGATGATCTGTGAAAAACGAACGGATGCGAATATTGAGGGCTAAAATTTTCGGTTTAAAAATTCGAGAGCATATTTGAATACCCATTTTGGAGATGCAAGCGTGGCCCCACATGCACAAAGTGATGAATTGATTTAGGGACTCATTTTGAACGATCCATAAAAAAGCCAGACAGGAGACGAATATCGGGGTTGAAATTTTCATTTTTAAAGTCGAGAGCATATTTGGATACCCATTTTGGAGATGCAAGTGTGCCCACGCATGAAACAGTGGCAATTGATTTTGGGACTCATTTCGGACGATCTTTGAAAAGGCGGAGCAGCGGATATTGGGGTTGAACTCATGGATTTTGAAATTGAGAGCATATTTGGATACCCATTTTGGAGATACGGCATTGTACCCTTACATGATGATAGGTATTTCGGGACTGATTTCGGACTATCCGTGAAAAATGAACAGACGTGGATATCGGGGGCAGAACTTTTCGGTTTTGAAATCCGATAGCATATTTGGATACACATTTTGGAGATGCAAGCGTTTCCCCACATGCACAAAGCGACAAATTGATTTCAGGATTCATTTCGGATGATCCATAAAAAACGAACATACGTGGATATCGGGGGCTAAAATTTTCGGTTTTGAAATCCGAGAGCATATTTGGATAACCATTTTGGAGATGCAAGCATGGCCTCACATGCACAAAGTGACAAATTGATTTAGCGACTCATTTTGGATGATCTGTAAAAAACGAACGGAAGCAGATGTCGGGGGCTAAAATTTTCGTTTTTGAAATCTGAGAGTATATTTGGATACCCATTTTGGAGATGCAAGTGTGCCCCCGCAGGAACAAAATGAAGAATTGATTTCGAGATTCATTTTGGATGATCCTTGAAAAATGAACAAATGCGGATATTGGGGGTTGAAATTTTCGGTTTTTAAATTCGAGAGCATATCTGGATACCCATTTTGGAGATGAAAGCGTGGCCCCGCGTGCACAAAGTGACAAATTTATTTCGGGACTGATTTCAGACAATCCGTGAAAAACGAACGGATGCGGATATCAGGGGTTGAACTTTTTGGTTTTGAAATCCGAGAGCATATTTGGATACCCATTTTGGAGATGCAAGTGTGGCCCCTCATGCACAAAGTGACAAATTGATTTCGCGACTCATTTCGGATGATCCGTGAAAAACGAATAGACGCAGATAACGGGGGCTGAAATTTCCGATTTTAAAATATGAGAGCATATTTGGATACCCATTTTGGAGATGAAAGCGTGGCCTCGGATGCAAAAAGTGACAAATTGATTTTGGGCATCATTTTGGATGATCCGTGAAAAACGAACAAAAGCGAATATCGGGGGCTAAACTTTTCGTTTTTGAAATTTGAGAGCATATTTGGATACCCATTTTGGAGATGCAAGCGTGGCCCCAGATGAACAAAGTGACGAATTGACTTCGGGACTCAATTCAGACGATCCGTGAAAAATGAAAAGACATGGATATCGGGGGCTGAACTTTTCGGTTGTGAAATCTGAGAGCATATTTGGATACCCATTTTGGAGATGCAAGCGTGGCCCCGCATGCACAAAGTGACAAATTGATTTCGGGACTCATTTCGGATGGTTCGTGAAAAAGAACAGACGTGGAAGATGGGGCTAAACTTTTCGGTTTTGATATCCGAGAGCATATTTGGATACCCATTTTGGAGATGCAAGTGCGGCCCCAGATGCACAAAGTGACGAATTGAGTTCGGACCTCATTTTGGATGATCCGTGAAAAACAAACGCACACGAATATCGAGGTCTAAACTTTTCGGTTTTAAAATCCGAGAGCATATTTGGATACCTATTTTGGAGATGCAAGTGTGGCCCCGGATGCACAAAGTGACGAATTGATTTCGGGATTCATTTCAGACGATTTGTGTAAAATGAATGAACGCAGATATCGGGGGCTGAACTTTTCGGTTTTGAAATCTGAGAGCATATTTGGATACACTTTTAAAACGTTTTAAAATGCTTTACAAGTTTTTGAAAAGGATTTAAAAACGTTTTAAAACATTTTAAACCTTTTTTAAAATATTGTAAAAGCTTTCTAAAAACATTTTTAAACCATTTTAAAACACTTTTAAAACGTTTTAAAATGCTTTAAAAGTTTTTTAAAAGGATTTAAAAACGTTTTAAAACATTTTAAAAGTGTTTTGAAACATTTTAAAATAAATTTAAAACATTTTAGAAGTGTTTTGAAACATTTTAAAATAAATCGTAAAAGCATTTCAAAATATTTTAAAAGCGTTTTAGAATATCTTAAAAGTGTCTTGAAATATCTTGATAGTGTTTTACAATATTTTGAAATGTTATAAAAATCCTTTAAAACATTTTACAACTTTTTAAAAATATTTTAAAAAAGTTTCATAATGTCTTAAAAACATTTTTAACGTGTTTAAAATCATGTTATAGCATTTTAAAAAGTGTTTTATAATGTTTTTAAAAATATTATTTCTTACGATTTTATTAAAAAGATTTACTAAAAATGATTAAACGCTTTAAATATTTTATTTAAACATATTAATAAGAATTTAGAATATTTTATAAAAGGTTTAAACCATTTTTAAAACATTTATAAAAATTATTGAATGTCAGCTTTATAAGCTTAACTTTATGAAATATTTTGAAATGTTATAAAAATCCTCTAAAATATTTTACAAATTTTTTAAAAATATTTTAAAAGAGTTTTATGATGTGTTAAAAACATTTTAAATGTGTTTAAAAGCACATTATAACATTTTAAAAAGGGTTTTATAATATTTTTAAAAACTTTTCTTTTTTTAAGATTTTATTAAAAGCATTTAATAAAAAGATTAAACGCTTTAAATATTTGATTTAAACATATTAATAAGAATTTAGAATATTTTATAAGAGATTTAAACGATTTATGAAACATTTGTAAAAATTATTGCATGTTTGTAGTGTTAGCTTTATAAGCTTAACTTTTATTAAATTTTATTTAAAAACGTTTTTAAAACCTAAATAAATGCTTTCAAATATTTTAAATGTGTTTTGAAATGTGTTTCTAACATTGTAAAAGCATTCTGAAAACATTTAAAAACCATTTTAAAACACTTTTAAAACGTTTTAAAATGTTTTACAAGTTTTTAAAAAGGATTTAAATATGTTTTAAAACATTTTAAAAGTTTTTTGAAACATTTTAAAATAAATTTAAAACATTTTAAAAGTGTTTTGAAGCATTTTAAAAGTGTTTTGAAACATTTTAAAATAAATTTAAAACATTTTAAAAGTGTTTCAAAAGATTTAAAAGTGTTCAAAAATATCTTAAGCGTTTGACAATATTTTGAAATATTTTAAAATTTATAAAAATCTTTTAAAACATTTTACAAATTTTTAAAAATATTTTAAAAGAGTTTTATGATGTCTTCAAAACATTTTAAGAGCACATTATAACATTTTAAAAAGTGTTTTATAATGTTTCTAAAAACGTTTTTTTTTTTACGATTTTATTAAATGTGTTTATTTTAAAACACTTTTAATATAAATTTAAAATATTTTAGAAGTGTTTTGAAACATTTAAAAATAAATTTAAAACATTTTAAAAATATTTCAAAATATTTTACAAGTGTTTTAGAATATCTTGAAAGCGTTTTTTACAATATTTTGAAATTTTTTGAATGATTTTGAAATGTTATAAAAATCCTTTAAAACATTTTACAAATTTGTAAAAATATTTTAAACGAGTTTTATAATGTCTTAAAAACATTTTAAATGTGTTTAAAAGCACGTTATAACATTTTAAAAAGTGTTTTATAATGTTTTTAAAAACGATTTTTTTGTGATTTTATTAAAAATGATTAAACGCTTTAAATATTTGATTTAAGCATATTAATAAGAATTTAGAATATTTCATAAAAGCTTTAAAACATTTATAAAACCTTTATAAAAATTATTAAATGTTTATAATGTCAACTTTATTAGTTTAACTTTTATTAAATGTTATTTATAAACATTTTTAAAAATGAAATAAATGATTTTAAATATTTTAAAAGAATTTTAAAAGTGTTTTTAAATGTTTTTAAAACATTGTAAAACCTTTCTAAAAACATTTTTAAACCATTTTAAAACACTTTTAAAACATTTTAAAATGCTTTACAAGTTCTTCAAGAGGTTCTGAAAACGTTTTAAAACATTTTAAAAGTGTTTTGAAACATTTTAAAATAAATTTAAAACATTTTAAAAGTGTTTCAAAAGATTTAAAAGTGTTCAAAAATATCTTAAGCGTTTGACAATATTTTTAAATATTTTAAAATTTATAAAAATCTTTTAAAACATTTTACAAATTTTTAAAAATATTTTAAAAGAGTTTTATGATGTCTTCAAAACATTTTAAGAGCACATTATAACATTTTAAAAAGTGTTTTATAATGTTTCTAAAAACGTTTTTTTTTTTACGATATTATTAAATGTGTTTATTTTAAAGCACTTTTAATATAAATTTAAAATATTTTAGAAGTGTTTTGAAACATTTAAAAATAAATTTAAAACATTTTATAAGCGTTTCAAAATATTTTACAAGTGTTTTAAAATATCTTGAAAGCGTTTTTTACAATATTTTGAAATTTTTTGAATGATTTTGAAATATTTTTTTATTTTTTTTTTAACTGAAACGGTTAGTTTTATTGATAAGAAAGGATGACCGAAGCCAAATCAAGTATTACAAGTCCCTGCATCCGTCTTTACAAATCTCTGATTTAACTTGGATGCCATGTTAGGGGATGATTGCCATGATCGCAGCCCCTGCATTTATGCTGATCATGCTCTTTTCTAGAGTGCATCCAATGTTTGCCTGTCTATCTGCTTCTGTATTTAATTCTCTGAGTATATGATAAAATTGTGCTGAGGGGAAATATTTTAGGAGTCTGTTCAACCTTACAAGCTGTTTGTTTAACACTGGATCTTTGAGCCCGTTTTTGTAAATTAGAGATTTTATCAATAGCTCAGAATCTCCAAAGACAATTATTTCTCTTGGATTCTCTTTCCTGGCCAATTGACAGGCCTTTAAAAGACTGAGAATTTCAGCCTGGTTGTTGGTTTTTATCCCAAGTCCCCAACTGAAGACCTCAGTTTTCCCATTCGGAAAATAAATGACTCCTCCGGCTCCTGACCTGCCTGGATTGCCTTTGGAAGCACCATCAAAGAAAATAGTGCATTTTCCTTGTGTTTTCCACCACTTCTTAAATCTGTCCTCAGTGTCGCGAATCTGCCATTTCCCTTTGAAATCTGGGCGAGTGATTGCTGGAAATCTGAGCGTGAGGGTGAAGCCTTCCAACCATGCCTTTTCATTATTTCGAAGGGAGCTGTCATCTTTGACTGTGAACTGTCTTAGGGTTTCTAAAAGAAGCTTCTTGGCCTGACTCGCTATGGTGTCTGCAGTTATTTCTTTTTGATTAAAAATGGTTTCATTCCGGGCAAGCCACAGCTTCCAACATACATATTTTGGTGCTGCATTCCATACCTTGTGCCACAGTGATTTGTCTGCAATATTGAAGGGATAGCGAGCTTTCCAAGACAGATACATGTCTATGATCGAGCAGTGGGCAGGAATTCTCACATTCAGACCTGTCAAGAAGATGAACCAAACCTTCTGAGCAGTCTCACAGTCAATGAATAAATGATCAGAGGTTTCCAAAGCCTTTTTGCAGAGGACACATCGATGTGGGCCAGCAATGTTTCTTCTGCACAGGTTTTCTCCAGTAAGGATTCTATTATGAAACAAAGTCCAAAAAAAGAAATTGATCTTGGGCAAACTGAAATGTTCCCAGATCTGTTTCCACACGATTTTAAAAGTGTTTCAAAATATTTTACAAGTGTTTTAAAATATCTTGAAAGCGTTTTTTACAATATTTTGAAATTTTTAGAATGATTTTGAAATATTTTGAAATGTTATAAAAATCCTTTAAAACATTTTACAAATTTGTAAAAATATTTTAAACGAGTTTTATAATGTCTTAAAAACATTTTAAATGTTTTTAAAAGCACGTTATAACATTTTAAAAAGTGTTTTATAATGTTTTTAAAAACGTTTTTTTTGCGATTTTATTAAAAATGATTAAACGCTTTAAATATTTGATTTAAGCATACTAATAAGAATTTAGAATATTTTATAAAAGCTTTAAACCATTTATAAAACGTTGATAAAAGTTACTAAATGTTTATAATGTCAACTTTATTAGTTTAACTTTTATTAAATGTTATTTATAAACATTTTTAAAAATGAAATAAATGCTTTTAAATATTTTAAAATAATTTTAAAAGTGTTTGAAATGTTTTTAAAACATTGTAAAAGCTTTCGAAAAACATTTTTAAACCATTTTAAAACACTTTTAGGACATTTTAAAATGCTTTACAAGTTCTTCAAGAGGTTCTGAAAACGTTTTAAAACATTTTAAAAGTGTTTTGAAACATTTTAAAATAAATTTAAAACATTTTAGAAGTGTTTTGAAACATTTTGAAATAAATTTTAAAATCATTTCAAAATATTTTAGAAGCGTTTCAAAATATTTTAAAAGTGTTGTAAAATATCTTGGAAGTGTTTTACAATATTTTGAAATGTTATAAAAATCATTTAAAACATTTTACAATTTTTTAAAAATATTTTAAACGAGTTTTATAATATCTTAAATACATTTAAATGTGTTTAAAAGCATGCTATAACATTTTTTTTTAAAAATTATAATATTTTTAAAACAATTTTTTTTACGAATTCATTGAAAACATTTACTAAAAATGATTAAACGCTTTAAATATTTGATTTAAACATATTAATAAAAATTTAGAATATTTTATAAAAGCTTTAAACCATTTATAAAAATTATTGAATGTCAGATTTATAAGCTTAACTTGATAAGCGTTTTACAATATTTTGAAATATTTTAAAAGATTTTGAAATGTTATAAAAATCCTTTAAAATATTTTACAAAGTTTTTAAAATATTTTAGAAGAGCTTTATAACGTCTGAAAAACATTTTAAACGTAGATATTTTCATTTTTGAAATTCGAGAGCATATTTGGATACCCATTTTGGAGATGCAAGTGTGCCCCCGCATGAACAAAGTGACGAATTGATTTTGGGACTCATTTCGGACGATCTTTGAAAACTGAACGAAAGCGGATATTGGGGGTTGAACTCTTCAGTTTTGAAATTAGAGAGCATATTTGGATACCCATTTTGGAGTTGCAAGCATGGCCCCGCATGCACAAAGTGATGAATTTATTTCGGGACTGATTTCGGACTATCCGTGAAAAATGAACAGACGTGGATATCGGGGGCAGAACTTTTCGGTTTTGAAATCCGATAGCATATTTGGATATAAATTTTGGAGATGCAAGCGTTTCCCCACATGCACAAAGCAACAAATTGATTTCAGGACTCATTTCGGATGATCCGTGAAAAACGAACATACGTGGATATCGGGGGCTAAAATTTTTGGTTTTGAAATCCGAGAGCATATTTGGATAACCATTTTGGAGATGCAAGCGTGGCCTCACATGCACAAAGTGATGAATTGATTTAGCGACTCATTTTGGATGATCTGTAAGAAACGAACGGACGCGGATGTCGGGGGCTAAAATTTTCGTTTTTGAAATCTGAGAGTATATTTGGATACCCATTTTGGAGATGCAAGTGTGCCCCCGCAGGAACAAAATGAAGAATTGATTTCGGGATTCATTTTGGATGATCCTTGAAAAATGAACAAATGCAGATATTGGCGGTTGAAATTTTCGGTTTTTAAATTCGAGAGCATATCTGGATACCCATTTTAGAGGTGAAAGCATGGCCCTGCATGCACAAAGTGACAAATTTATTTCGGGACTGATTTCAGACGATCCGTGAAAAATGAACGGACACGGATATCAGGGGTTGAACTTTTTGGTTTTGAAATCCGAGAGCATATTTGGATACCCATTTTGGAGATGTAAGTGTGGCCACGCATGCACAAAGTGACAAATCGATTTCGCGACTCATTTCGGATGATCCGTGAAAAACGAATAGACGCAGATAACGGGGCTGAAATTTTCGATTTTGAAATATGAGAGCATATTTGGATACCCATTTTGGAGATGAAAGCGTGGCCTCGGATGCACAAAGTGACAAATTGAGTTTGGGCCTCATTTTGGACGATCCGTGAAAAACGAACGGACGCGAATATCGGGGCCTAAACTTTTCGGTTTTGAAATCTGAGAGCATATTTGGATACCCATTTTGGAGATGCAAGCGTGGCCCCAGATGAAAAAAGTGACGAATTGACTTCGGGACTCAATTCAGACGATTCGTGAAAAATGAAAAGACATGGATATCGGGGGCTGAACTTTTCGGTTTTGAAATCTGAGAGCATATTTGGATACCCATTTTGGAGATGAAAGCGTGGCCCCAGATGAAAAAAGTGACGAATTGATTTCGGGACTCAATTCGGATAGTTTGTGAAAAACAGGCAACGGAAGATGGGGGTCCGCTTTTCGGTTTTGATATCAAAGAGAAAGTATGTTGGTTACCCATTTTGGAGATGCAAGTGTGGCCCCAGATGCAGAAAGTGATGAATTGAGTTCGGACCTCATTTCAGATGATCCGTGAAAAACAAATGGACACGAATATCGAGGGCTAAACTTTTCGGTTTTAAAATCTGAGAGCATATTTGGATACCTATTTTAGAGATGCAAGTGTGGCCCCGGATGCACAAAGCGACGAATTGATTTCGAGATTCATTTCAGAATATTTGTGAAAAATGAATGAACACAGATATCGGGGGCTGAACTTTTCGGTTTTGAAATCTGAGAGCATATTTGGATACACTTTTAAAACGTTTTAAAATTCTTTACAAGTTTTTGAAAAGGATTTAAAAACATTTTAAAACATTTTAAACCTTTTTTAAAATATTGTAAAGCTTTCTAAAAACATTTTTAAACCATTTTAAAACACTTTTAAAACGTTTTAAAATTTTTTACAAGTTTTTTAATAGGATTTAAAAACGTTTTGAAACATTTTAAAAGTGTTTTGAAACATTTTAAAATAAATTTAAAACATTTTAGAAGTGTTTTGAAACATTTTAAAATAAATCTTAAAAGCATTTTAAAATATTTTAAAAGCGTTTCAGAATATCTTAAAAGTGTTTTACAATATTTTGAAATGTTATAAAAATTCTTTAAAACATTTTACAACTTTTTAAAAATATTTTAAAAGAGTTTCATAATGTCTTAAAAACATTTTTAACGTGTTTAAAATCATGTTATAGCATTTTAAAAAGTATTTTTATAATGTTTTTAAAATTATTATTTTTTACGATTTTATTAAAAAAATTTACTAAAAATGATTAAAGGCTTTAAATATTTGATTTAAACATATTAATAAGAATTTGGAATATTTTATAAAAGGTTTAAACCATTTTTAAACCATTTATAAAAATTATTGAATGTCAGCTTTATAAGCTTAACTTTATGAAATATTTTGAAATGTTATAAAAATCCTCTAAAATATTTTACAAATTTTTTAAAAATATTTTAAAAGAGTTTTATGATGTGTTAAAAACATTTTAAACTTGTTTAAAAGCACATTATAACATTTTAAAAAGGGTTTTATAATATTTTTAAAAGCGTTTCTTTTTTTACGATTTTATTAAAAACATTTAATAAAAAGATTAAACGCTTTAAATATTTGATTTAAACATATTAATAAGAATTTAGAATATTTTATAAGAGATTTAAACGATTTATGAAACATTTATAAAAATTATTGCATGTTTATAGTGTTAGCTTTATAAGCTTAACTTTTATTATGTTGGAAGTGTTTTAAAATATGTTGGAAGTGTTTTACAATATTTTGAAATGTTATAAAAATCCTTTAAAACATTTTACAAATTTTTAAAAATATTTTAAACGAGTTTTATAATGTCTTAAATACATTTAAATGTGTTTAAAAGCACGCTATAACATTTTAAAAAGTTTTTTATAATGTTTTTAAAACAAATTTTTTTACGATTTCATTAAAAACGTTTACTAAAAATGATTAAACACTTTAAATATTTGATTTAAACATATTAATAAAAATTTAGAATATTTTATAAAATCTTTGAACCATTTATAAAAATTATTGAATGTCAGATTTATAAGCTTAACTTGATAAGCGTTTTACAATATTTTGAAATATTTTAAAATATTTTGAAATGTTATAAAAATCCTTTAAAATATTTTACAAAGCTTTTAAAATATTTTAAAAGAGCTTTATAATGTCTGAAAAACATTTTAAACGTAGATAGTTCGTTAAAAAGGAATAGACGCAGGCTCAACTTTTCGGTTTTGATATCCGAGAGCATATTTGGATATCCATTTTGGAGATGCAAGCGTGGCCCCAGATGCACAAAGTGACGAATTGAGTTCGGACCTCATTTCGGATGATCTGTGAAAAACGAACGGATGCGAATATTGAGGGCTAAACTTTTCGGTTTAAAAATTCGAGAGCATATTTGGATACCCATTTTGGAGATGCAAGCGTGGCCCCACATGCACAAAGTGATGAATTGATTTAGGGACTCATTTCGAACGATCCATAAAAAACGAATAGACGCAGATATCGGGGTTGAAATTTTCAATTTTGAAATTCGAGAGCATATTTGGATACCGCTTTTGGAGATGCAAGTGTGCCCCCGCATGAACAAAGTGACGAATTGATTTTGGGACTCATTTCGGACGATCTTTGAAAACTGAACGAAAGCGGATATTGGGGGTTGAACTTTTCAGTTTTGAAATTTGAGAGCATATTTGGATACCCATTTTGGAGATGCAAGTGTGGCCCCGCATGCACAAAGTGATGAATTTATTTCGGGACTGATTTCGAACTATTCGTGAAAAATGAACATACGTGGATATCGGGGGCAGAAATTTTCGGTTTTGAAATCCGAAAGCATATTTGGATACACATTTTGGAGATGCAAGCGTTTCCCCACATGCACAAAGTGACAAATTGATTTCAGGACTCATTTCGGATGATCCGTGAAAAACGAACATACGTGGATATCGGGGGCTAAAATTTTCTGTTTTGAAATCCGAGAGCATATTTGGATAACCATTTTGGAGATGCAAGCATGGCCTCACATGCACAAAGTGACGAATTGATTTAGGGACTCATTTTGGATGATCCGTAAAAAACGAACGGACGCGTATGTCGGGGGCTAAAATTTTCGTTTTTGAAATCTGAGAGTATATTTGGATACCCATTTTGGAGATGCAAGTGTGCCCCCGCAGGAAAAGAATGACGAAATGATTTCGGGATTCATTTTGGATGATCCTTGAAAAATGTACAAATGCGGATATTGGGGGTTGAAATTTTCGGTTTTTAAATTTGAGAGCATATCTGGATACCCATTTTGGAGATGAAAGCGTGGCCCCGCATGCACAAAGTGACAAATTTATTTCGGGACTGATTTCAGACGATCCGTGAAAAAAGAACGGACGCGGATATCAGGGGTTGAACTTTTTGGTTTTGAAATCCGAGAGCATATTTGGATACCCATTTTGGAGATGCAAGTGTGGCCCCTCATGCACAAAGTGACAAATTGATTTAGCGACTCATTTCGGATGATCCGTGAAAAACGAATAGACGCAGATAACGGGGGCTGAAATTTTCGATTTTGAAATATGAGAGCATATTTGGATACCCATTTTGGAGATGAAAGCGTGGCCTCGGATGCACGAAGTGACAAATTGAGTTTGGGCCTCATTTTGGACGATCCGTGAAAAACGAACAGACGCGAATATCGGGGGCTTAACTTTTCGGTTTTGAAATCTGAGAGCATATTTGGATACCCATTTTGGAGATGCAAGCGTGGCCCCAGATGAAAAAAGTGACGAATTGACTTCGGGACTCAATTCAGACGATCCGTGAAAAATTAAAAGACGTGGATATCGGGGCTGAACTTTTCGGTTTGGAAATATGAGAGCATATTTGGATACCCATTTTGGAGATGCAAGCGTGGCCCCGCATGCACAAAGTGACAAATTGATTTCGGGACTCATTTCGGATGGTTCGTGAAAAAAGAACAAACGTGGAAGATGGGGCTAAACTTTTCGGTTTTGATATCCGAGAGCATATTTGGATACCCATTTTGGAGATGCAAGTGTGGCCCCAGATGCACAAAGTGACGAATTGAGTTCGGACCTCATTTCGGATGATCCGTGAAAAACAAACGGACGCGAATATCGAGGGCTAAAATTTTCGGTTTTAAAATCCGAGAGCATATTTGGATACCTATTTTGGAGATGCAAGTGTGGCCCCGGATGCACAAAGTGACGAATTGATTTCGGGATTCATTTCAGACGATTTGTGTAAAATGAATGAACGCAGATATCGGGGGCTGAACTTTTTGGTTTTGAAATCTGAGAGCATATTTGGATACACTTTTAAACGTTTTAAAATGCTTTACAAGTTTTTGAAAAGGATTTAAAAACGTTTTAAAACATTTTAAACCTTTTTTAAAATATTGTAAAAGCTTTCTAAAAACATTTTTAAACCATTTTAAAACACTTTTAAAATGTTTTAAAATGCTTTACAAGTTTTTTAAAAGGATTTAAAAATGTTTTAAAACATTTTAAAAGTGTTTTGAAACATTTTAAAATAAATTTAAAATATTTTAGAAGTGTTTTGAAACATTTTAAAATAAATCTTAAAAGCATTTCAAAATATTTTAAAAGCGTTTCAGAATATCTTAAAAGTGTTTTGAAATATCTTGAAAGTGTTTTACAATATTTTGAAATGTTATAAAAATCCTTTAAAACATTTTACAACTTTCTTAAAATGTTTTAAAAGAGTTTCATAATGTCTTAAAAACATTTTTAACGTGTTTAAAATCATGTTATAGAATTTTAAAAAGTGTTTTATAATGTTTTTAAAAATAGTGTTTTTTATGATTTTATTAAAAAGATTTACTAAAAATGATTAAACGCTTTAAACATTTGATTTAAACATATTAATAAGAATTTGGAATATTTTATAAAAGGTTTAAACCATTTTTAAAACATTTATAAAAATTATTGAATGTCAGCTTTATAAGCTTAACTTTATGAAATATTTTGAAATATTTTGAAATGTTATAAAAATCCTCTAAAATGTTTTACAAATTTTTTAAAAATATTTTGAAAGAGTTTTATGATGTGTTAAAAACATTTTAAACGTGTTTAAAAGCACATTATAACATTTTAAAAAGAATTTTATAATATTTTTAAAAATGCTTCTTTTTTTACGATTTTATTAAAAACATTTAATAAAAAGATTAAACGCTTTAAATATTTGATTTAAACATATTGAGAAGAATTTAGAATATTTTATAAAAGATTTAATCCATTTATGAAACATTTATAAAAATTATTGCATGTTTATAATGTTAGCTTTATAAGCTTAACTTTTATCAAATTTTATTTAAAAACATTTTTAAAACCTAAATAAATGCTTTCAAATATTTTAAATGTGTTTCGAAATGTTTTTCTAACATTGTAAAAGAATTCTAAAAACATTTAAAAACCATTTAAAAACACTTTTAAAACCTTTTAAAATGTTTTACAAGTTTTTAAAAATGATTTAAATATGTTTTAAAACATTTTAAAAGTGTTTTGAAACATTTTAAAATAAATTTAAAACATTTTAAAAGTGTTCTGAAGCATTTTAAAAGTGTTTTGAAACATTTTAAAATAAATTTAAAACATTTTAAAAGTGTTTCAAAATATTTAAAAGTGTTCAAAAATATCTTAAGCGTTTGACAATATTTTGAAATTTATAAAAATCTTTTAAAAAAATTTACGAATTTTTAAAAATATTTTAAAAGAGTTTTATGATGTCTTCAAAACATTTTAAAAGCACATTATAACATTTTAAAAAGTGTTTTTTAATGTTTCTAAAAACGTTTTTTTACGATTTTATTAAATGTGTTTATTTTAAAACACTTTTAATATAAATTTAAAATATTTTAAAAGTGTTTTGAAACATTTAAAAATAAATTTAAAACATTTTAAAAGCGTTTCAAAATATTTTACAAGTGTTTTAAAATATCTTGAAAGCGTTTTTTACAATATTTTGAAATCTTTTGAATGATTTTGAAATATTTTGAAATGTTATAAAAATCCTTTAAAACATTTTACAAATTTGTAAAAAAAATTTAAACGAGTTTTATAATGTCTTAAAAACATTTTAAATGTGTTTAAAAGCACGTTATAACATTTTAAAAAGTGTTTTATAATGTTTTTAAAAACGTTTTTTTTTTGCGGTTTTATTAAAAATGATTAAACACTTTAAATATTTGATTTAAGCATATTAATAAGAATTTAGAATATTTTATAAAAGCTTTAAACCATTTATAAAACGTTTATAAAAATTATTAAATGTTTATAATGTCAACTTTATTAGTTTAACTTTTATTAAATGTTATTTATAAACATTTTTAAAAATGAAATAAATGCTTTAAAATATTTTAAACGAATTTTAAAAGTGTTTTGAAATGTTTTTAAAACATTGTAAAAGCTTTCTAAAACATTTTAAAACCACTTTAAAATGCTTTACAAGTTCTTCAAGAGGTTCTGAAAATGTTTTAAAACATTTTAAAAGTGTTTTGAAACATTTTAAAATAAATTTAAAACATTTTAGAAGTGTTTTGAAACATTTTAAAATAAATTTTAAAAGCGTTTCAAAATATTTTAGAAGTGTTTCAAAATATTTTAGAAGCGTTTCAAAATATTTTAAAAGTGTTTTAAAATATCTTGGAAGTGTTTTACAATATTTTGAAATGTTATAAAAATCCTTTAAAAACTTTTACAATTTTTTTACAATCATTCGAACGATCCATAAAAAACGAACAGACGAGGATATCGGGGTTGAAATTTTCAATTTTGAAATTCGAGAGCATATTTGGATACCCATTTTGGAGATGCAAGTGTGCCCCCACATGAACAAAGTGACGAACTAATTTTGGGACTCATTTCGGACGATCTTTGAAAACTGAACGAAAGAAGATATTGAGGGTTGAACTTTTCAGTTTTGAAATTTGAGAGCATATTTGGATACCCATTTTGGAGATGCAAGTGTGGCCCCGCATGCACAAAGTGATGAATTTATTTCGGGACTGATTTCAGACTATCCGTGAAAAATGAACAGTCGTGGATATCGGGGGTAGAACTTTTTGGTTTTGAAAACCGAGAGCATATTTGGATACACATTTTGGAGATGCAAGCGTTTCCCCACATGCACAAAGCGACAAATTGATTTCAGGACTCATTTCGGATGATCCGTGAAAAACGAACATACGTGGATATCGGGGGCTAAACTTTTCAGTTTTGAAATCCGAGAGCATATTTGGATAACCATTTTGGAGATGCAAGCGTGGCCTCACGTGCACAAAGTGACGAATTGATTTAGGGACTCATTTTGGATGATCCGTAAAAAACGAACGGACGCGGATGTCGGGGGCTAAAATTTTCGTTTTTGAAATCTGAGGGTATATTTGGATACCCATTTTGGAGATGCAAGTGTGCCCCCGCAGGAAAAGAATGACAAATTGATTTCGGGATTCATTTTGGATGATCCTTGAAAAATGTACAAATGCGGATATTGGGGGTTGAAATTTTCGGTTTTTAAATTTGAGAGCATATCTAGATACCCATTTTCGAGATGGAAGCGTGGCCCCGCATGCACAAAGTGACAAATTTATTTCGGGACTGATTTCAGACGATCCGCGAAAAACGAACGGACGCGGATATCAGGGGTTGAACTTTTTGGTTTTGAAATCCAAGAGCATATTTGGATACCCATTTTGGAGATGCAAGTGTGGCCCCTCATGCACAAAGTGACAAATTGATTTCGCGACTCATTTCGGATGATCCGTGAAAAACGAATAGACGTAGATAACGGGGGCTGAAATTTTCGATTTTGAAATATGAGAGCATATTTGGATACCCATTTTGGAGATGAAAGCGTGGCCTCGGATGCAAAAAGTGACAAATTGATTTTGCGCCTCATTTTGGACGATCCGTGAAAAACGAACGGACGCGAATATTGGGGGCTAAACTTTTCGGTTTTGAAATCTGAGAGCATATTTGGATACCCATTTTGGAGATGCAAGCGTGGCCCCAGATGAAAAAAGTGACGAATTGACTTCGGGACTCAATTCAGACGATCCGTGAAAAATTAAAAGACGTGGATATCGAGGGCTGAACTTTTCGGTTTGGAAATATGAGAGCATATTTGGATACCCATTTTGGAGATGCAAGCGTGGCCCCGCATGCACAAAGTGACAAATTGATTTCGGGACTCATTTCGGATGGTTCGTGAAAAAAAAACAGACGTGGAAGATGGGGCTAAACTTTTCGGTTTTGATATCCGAGAGCATATTTGGATACCCATTTTGGAGATGCAAGTGTGGCCCCAGATGCACAAAGTGACGAATTGAGTTCGGACCTCATTTCGAATGATCCGTGAAAAACAAACGGATGCGAATATCGAGGGCTAAACTTTTCGGTTTTAAAATCCGAGAGCATATTTGGATACCTATTTTGGAGATGCAAGTGTGGCCCCGGATGCACAAAGTGACGAATTGATTTCGGGATTCATTTGAGACGATTTGTGAAAAATGAATGAACACAGATATCGGGGGCTGAACTTTTCAGTTTTGAAATCTGAGAGCATATTTGGATACACTTTTAAAACGTTTTAAAATGCTTTACAAGTTTTTGAAAAGGATTTAAAAACGTTTTAAAACATTTTAAACCTTTTTAAAATATTGTAAAAGCTTTCTAAAAACATTTTTAAACCATTTTAAAACACTTTTAAAACGTTTTAAAATGCTTTACAAGTTTTTTAAAAGGATTTAAAAACGTTTTAAAACATTTTAAAAGTGTTTTGAAACATTTCAAAATAAATTTAAACCATTTTAGAAGTGTTTTGAAACATTTTAAAATAAATCTTAAAAGCATTTCAAAATATTTTAAAAGCATTTCAGAATATCTTAAAAGTGATTTGAAATATCTTGAAAGTGTTTTACAATATTTTGAAATGTTATAAAAATCCTTTAAAACATTTTACAACTTTTTAAAAATATTTTAAAAGAGTTTCATAATGTCTTAAAAACATTTTTAACGTGTTTAAAATCATGTTATAGCATTTTAAAAAGTGTTTTACAATGTTTTTAAAAATATTATTTTTTACGATTTTATTAAAAAGATTTACTAAAAATGATTAAACGCTTTAAATATTTGATTTAAACATATTAATAAGAATTTGGAATATTTTATAAAGGTTTAAACCATTTTTAAAACATTTATAAAATTATTGAATGTCAGCTTTATAAGCTTAACTTTATGAAATATTTTGAAATGTTATAAAAATCCTCTAAAATATTTTACAAATTTTTTAAAAATATTTTGAAAGAGTTTTATGATGTGTTAAAACATTTTAAACGTGTTTAAAAGCACATTATAACATTTTAAAAAGGGTTTTATAATATTTTTAAAAACATTTCTTTTTTTACGATTTTATTAAAAACATTTAATAAAAAGATTAAACGCTTTAAATATTTGATTTAAACATATTGAGAAGAATTTAGAATATTTTATAACAGATTTAAACCATTTATGAAACATTTATAAAAGTTATTGCATGTTTATAATGTTAGCTTTATAAGCTTAACTTTTATTAAATTTTATTTAAAAACGTTTTTAAAACCTAAATAAATGCTTTCAAATATTTTAAATGTGTTTTGAAATGTTTTTTTAACATTGTAAAAGCATTCTGAAAACATTTTAAAACCATTTTAAAACACTTTTAAAACGTTTTAAAATGTTTTACAAGTTTTTAAAAAGGATTTAAATATGTTTTAAAACATTTTAAAAGTGTTTTGAAACATTTTAAAATAAATTTAAAACATTTTAAAAGTGTTTTGAAGCATTTAAAAAGTGTTTCGAAACATTTTAAAATAAATTTAAAACATTTTAAAAGCATTTCAAAATATTTAAAAGTGTTCAAAAATATCTTAAGTGTTTGACAATATTTTGAAATATTTTAAAATTTATAAAAATATTTTTAAACATTTTACAAATTTTTAACAGACGTGGAAGATGGGCTAAAATTTTCGGTTTTGATATCCGAGAGCACATTTGGATACCCATTTTGGAGATGCAAGTGTGGCCCCAGATGCACAAAGTGATGAATTGAGTTCGGACCTCATTTCGGATGATCCGTGAAAAACAAACGGACACGAATATCAAGGGCTAAAATTTTCGGTTTTAAAATCCGAGAGCATATTTGGATACCTATTTTAGAGATGCAAGTGTGGCCCTGGATGCACAAAGTGACGAATTGATTTCAGGATTCATTTCAGACGATTTGTGAAAAATGAATGAACACAGATATCGGGGGCTGAACTTTTCGGTTTTGAAATCTGAGAGCATATTTTGGATACACTTTTAGAAGTGTTTTGAAACATTTTAAAATAAATCTTAAAAGCATTTCAAAATATTTTAAAAGTGTTTCAGAATATCTTAAAAGTGTTTTGAAATATCTTGAAAGTGTTTTACAATATTTTGAAATGTTATAAAAATCCTTTAAAACATTTTACAACTTTTTTAAAATATTTTAAAAGAGTTTCATAATGTCTTAAAAACATTTTTACCGTTTTTAAAATCATGTTATAGCATTTTAAAAAGTGTTTTATAATGTTTTTAAAAATATTATTTTTTACGATTTTATTAAAAATTTTTACTAAAAATGATTAAATGCTTTAAATATTTGATTTAAACATATTAATAAGAATTTGGAATATTTTATAAAAGGTTTAAACCATTTTTAAAACATTTATAAAAATTATTGAATGTCAGCTTTATAAGCTTAACTTTATGAAATATTTTGAAATGTTATAAAAATCCTCTAAACTATTTTACAAATTTTTTAAAAATATTTTTAAAGAGTTTTTATGATGTGTTAAAAACATTTTAAACATGTTTAAAAGCACATTATAACATTTTAAAAAAGGGTTTTATAATATTTTTAAAAACGTTTCTTTTTTTAAGATTTTATTAAAAACATTTAATAAAAATATTAAACGCTTTAAATATTTGATTTAAACATATTAATAAGAATTTAGAATATTTTATAAGAGATTTAAACCATTTATGAAACATTTATAAAAATTATTGCATGTTTATAATGTTAGCTTTATAAGCTTAAATTTTATTTAAAAACGTTTTTAAAACCTAAATAAATGCTTTCAAATATTTTAAATGTGTTTTGAAATGTTTTTCTAACATTGTAAAAGCATTCTGAAAACATTTAAAAACCATTTTAAAACACTTTTAAAACGTTTTAAAATGTTTTACAAGTTTTTATAAAGGATTTAAATATGTTTTAAAACATTTTAAAACACTTTTCAGTTTTCAGTTTAAAAACATTTTAAAACACTTTTCAGTTTTGAGATCCGAGAGCATATTTGGATAACCATTTTGGAGATGCAGGCGTGGCCTCGTATGGACAAAGTGACGAATTGATTTATGGACTCATTTTAGATGATCCGTAAAAAACGAATGGACGCGGATGTCGGGGGCTAAAATTTTCGTTTTTGAAATCTGAGAGTATATTTGGATACCCATTTTGGAGATGCAAGTGTGCCCCCGCAGGAAAAGAATGACGAATTGATTTTGGGATTCATTTTGGATGATCCTTGAAAAATGTACAAATGCGGATATTGGGGGTTGAAATTTTCGGTTTTTAAATTCGAGAGCATATCTGGATACCCATTTTGGAGATGAAAGCGTGGCCCCGCATGCACAAAGTGACGAATTTATTTCGGGACTGATTTCAGACGATCCGTGAAAAACGAACGGACGCGGATATCAGGGGTTGAACTTTTTGGTTTTGAAATCCGAGAGCATATTTGGATACCCATTTTGGAGATGCAAGTGTGGCCCCTCATGCACAAAGTGACAAATTGATTTCGTGACTCATTTCGGATGATCCGTGAAAAACGAATAGACGCAGATAACGGGGGCTGAAATTTTCGATTTTGAAATATGAGAGCATATTTGGATACGCATTTTGGAGATGAAAGCGTGGCCTCGGATGCACAAAGTGACAAATTGAGTTTGGGCCTCATTTTGGACGATCCGTGAAAAACGAACGGACGCGAATATCGAGGGCTAAACTTTTCGGTTTTGAAATCTGAGAGCATATTTGGATACCCATTTTGGAGATGCAAGCGTGGCCCCAGATGAAAAAAGTGACGAATTGACTTCGGGACTCAATTCAGACGATCCGTGAAAAATTGAAAGACGTGGATATCGGGGGCTGAAATTTTCGGTTGTGAAATCTGAGAGCATATTTGGATACCCATTTTGGAGATGCAAGCGTGGCCCCGCATGCACAAAGTGACAAATTGATTTCGGGACTCATTTCGGATGGTTCGTGAAAAAAGAACAGACGTGGAACATGGGGCTAAACTTTTCGGTTTTGATATCCGAGAGCATATTTGGATACCCATTTTGGAGATGCAAGTGCGGCCCCAGATGCACAAAGTGACGAATTGAGTTCGGACCTCATTTCGGATGATCCATGAAAAAAAACGCACACGAATATCGAGGTCTAAAATTTTCGGTTTTAAAATCCGAGAGCATATTTGGATACCTATTTTGGAGATGCAAGTGTGGCCCCGGATGCACAAAGTGATGAATTGATTTCGGGATTCATTTCGAACGATTTGTGAAAAATGAATGAACCTGAATGTGGAAATTTGAACTTTTTGGTTTTGAAATCAGGAAGCATGTTTGGATAAACTTTTAAAACGTTTTAAAATTCTTTGGATTTTTGAAAACGATTAAAAAATGATTTTAAACATTTAAATATTTTTAAAATATTGTAAAAGCTTTCTAAAAACATTTTAAACCATTTTAAGGCCTTTTAAACGTTTTAAAATTCTTTACAAGTTTTTTTAAAGGATTTAAAAACGTTTTACAACATTTTAAAAGTCTTTTGAGGCACTTATTTTAATATAAATTTAAAATATTTTAGAAATGTTTTGAAACATTTAAAAATAAATTTAAAACATTTTAAAAGCGTTTCAAAATATTTTACAAGTGTTTTAAAATATCTTGGAAGCGTTTTTTACAACATTTTGAAATTTTTTGAATGATTTTGAAATATTTTGAAATGTTATAAAAATCATTTAAAACATTTTACAAATTTATAAAAATATTTTAAACGAGTTTTATAATGTCTTAGAAACATTTTAAATGTGTTTAAAAGCACGTTATAACATTTTAAAAAGTGTTTTATAATGTTTTTAAAAATGTATTATTTTTACGATTTTATTAAAAATATTTACTAAAAATGATTAAACGCTTTAAATATTTGATTTAAACATATTAGTAAGAATTTGGAATATTTTATAAAAGGTTTAAACCATTTTTAAAACATTTATAAAAATTATTGAATGTCAGCTTTATAAGCTTAACTTTATGAAATATTTTGAAATGTTATAAAAATCCTCTAAAATATTTACAATTTTTTTAAAAATATTTTAAAAGAGTTTTATGATGTGTTAAAAACATTTTAAACGTGTTTAAAAGCACATTATAACATTTTAAAAAGGGTTTTATAATATTTTTAAAAACGTTTCATTTTTTACGATTTTATTAAAAACATTTAATAAAAAGATTAAACGCTTTAAATATTTGATTTAAACATATTAATAAGAATTTAGAATATTTTATAAGAGATTTAAACCGTTTATGAAACATTTATAAAAATTATTGCATGTTTATAATGTTAGCTTTATAAGCTTAACTTTTATTAACTTTTATTTAAAAATGTTTTTAAAACCTAAATAAATGCTTTCAAATATTTTAAATGTGTTTTGAAATGTTTTTCTAACATTGTAAAAGCATTTTAAAAACATTTTAAAACCATTTTAAAACACTTTTAAAACGTTTTAAAATGTTTTACAAGTTTTTAAAAAGGATTTAAATATGTCTTAAAACATTTTAAAAGTGTTTTGAAACATTTTAAAATAAATTTAAAACATTTTAAAAGTGTTTTGAAGCATTTTAAAAGTGTTTTGAACCATTTTAAAATAAATTTAAAACATTTTAAAAGTGTTTCAAAATATTTAAAAGTGTTCAAAAATATCTTAAGCGTTTGACAATATTTTGAAATATTTTAAAATTTATAAAAAAATTTTTAAACATTTTACAAATTTTTAAAAATATTTTAAAAGAGTTTTATGATGTCTTCAAAACATTTTAAAAGCACATTATAACATTTTAAAAAGTTTTTTATAATGTTTCTAAAAACGTTTTTTTTACAATTTTATTAAATGTGTTTATTTTAAAACACTTTTAATATAAATTTAAAATATTTTAGAAGTGTTTCGAAACATTAAAAATAAATTTAAAACATTTTAAAAGCGTTTCAAATATTTTACAAGTGTTTAAAAATATCTTGAAACCATTTTTTACAATATTTTGAAATATTTTGAATGATTTTGAAATATTTTGAAATGTTATGAAAATCCTTTAAAACATTTTACAAATTCGTAAAAATATTTTAAAAGAGTTTTATAATGTTTTAAAAACATTTTAAATGTGTTTAAAAGCACGTTATAACATTTTAAAAAGTGTTTTATAATGTTTTTAAAAACGTTTTTCTTGATTTTATTAAAAATGATTAAACGCTTTAAATATTTGATTTAAGCATATTAATAAGAATTTAGAATATTTTATAAAAGCTTTAAACCATTTATAAAACCTTTATAAAAATTATTAAATGTTTATAATGTCAATAAATTAAATTAAAAATTAAATAAATGATTTTAAAACATTTTTAAAAATTAAATAAAGGATTTTAAATATTTTAAAACAATTTTAAAAGTGTTTTGAAATGTTTTTAAAACATTGTAAAAGCTTTCTAAAACCATTTTTAAACCATTTTAAAACACTTTTAAAGCATTTTAAAATGCTTTACAAGTTCCTCAAGAGGTTCTGAAAACGTTTTAAAACATTTTAAAAGTGTTTTGAAACATTTTAAATAAATTTTAAAAGTGTTTCAAAATATTTTAGAAGCGTTTCAAAATATTTTAGAAGTGTTTCAAAATATTTTAAAACTGTTTTAAAATATCTTGGAAGTTGTTTACAATATTTTGAAATGCTATAAAAATCCTTTAAAACATTTCACAAATTTTTAAAAATATTTTAAACGAGTTTTATAGTGTCTTAAACACATTTAAATGTGTTTAAAAGCACACTATAACATTTTAAAAAGTTTTTTATAATGTTTTTAAATTTTTTTTTTTTACGATTTCATTAAAAGCATTTACTAAAAATTATTAAATGCTTTAAATATTTGATTTAAACATATTAATAAAAATTTCGGATATTTTATAAAATCTTTAAACCATTTATAAAAATTATTGAATGTCAGATTTATAAGCTTAACTTGATAAGCGTTTTACAATATTTTGAAATATTTTAAAATATTTTGAAATGTTATAAAAATCCTTTAAAATGTTTTACAAACTTTTATTTATTTTAGAGAGCTTTATAATGTCGAAAAACATTTTAAATGTAGATGGTTGTTAAAAAGAATAAACATGAATTTAGAATTTTAGTTTTGATATCGAGAGCATATTTGGATACATTTTGGGGAGATGCAGCGTGGCTAGATGCAAGTGACAAATTGAGTTCGGACCTCTGTTGGATGATCTGGTGAAGAAACGACAGGATCCAGAATATAGGGCTAAACTTTTCAGTTTAAAAATTCGAGAGCATATTTGGATACCCATTTTGGAAATGCAAGCGTGGCCCCACATGCACAAAGGGATGAATTGATTTAGGGACTCATTTCGAACGATCCATAAAAAAAGAACAGACGCGGATATCGGGGTTGAAATTTTCATTTTTGAAATTCGAGAGCATATTTGGATACCCATTTTGGAGATGCAAGTGTGCCCCCGCATGAACAAAGTGACGAATTTATTTTGGGACTCATTTCGGAAGATCTTTGAAAACTGAATGAAAGCGGATATTGGGGGTTAAACTTTTCAGTTTTGAAATTCGAGAGCATATTTGGATATCCATTTTGGAGATGCAAGCGTGGCCCCGCATGCACAAAGTGATGAATTTATTTCGGGACTGATTTCGGACTATCCGTGAAAAATGAATAGACGTGGATATCGAGGGCAGAACTTTTCGATTTTTAAATCCGAGAGCATATTTGGATACACATTTTGGAGATGCAAGCGTTTCCCCACATGCACAAAGTGACAAATTGATTTCAAGACTCATTTCGGATGATCCGTGAAAAATGAACATACGTTGATATCGGGGGCTAAACTTTTCAGTTTTGAAATCCGAGAGCATATTTGGATAACCATTTTGGAGATGCAAGCGTGGCCTCATGTGCACAAAGTGACGAATTGATTTAGGGACTCATTTTGGATGATCCGTAAAAAACGAACGGACGCGGATGTCGGGGGCTAAAATTGCTGCGTTTTGAAATCTGAGAGTATATTTGGATACCCATTTTGGAGATGCAAGTGTGCCCCCGCAGGAACAAAATGATGAATTGATTTCGGGATTCATTTTGGATGATCCTTGAAAAATGAACAAATGCGGATATTGGGGGTTGAAATTTTTGCTTTTTAAATTTGAGAGCATATCTGGATACCCATTTTGGAGATGAAAGCGTGGCCTCGCATGCACAAAGTGACAAATTTATTTTGGGACTGATTTCAGACGATCCGTGAAAAACGAACGGACGCGGATATCATGGGTTGAAATTTTTGGTTTTGAAATTCGAGAGCATATTTGGATACCCATTTTGGAGATGCAAGTGTGGCCTCGCATGCACAAAGTGACAAATCGATTTCGCGACTCATTTCGAATCATCCGTGAAAAACGAATAGACGTAGATAACGGGGGATGAAATTTTCGATTTTGAAAAATGAAAGCATATTTGGATACCCATTTTGGAGATGAAAGCGTGGCCGCGGATGCACAAAGTGACAAATTGAGTTTGGGCCTCATTTTGGACGATCCATGAAAAACGAACGGACGCGAATATCGGGGGCTAAACTTTTCGGTTTTGAAATCTGAGAGCATATTTGGATACCCATTTTGGAGATGCAAGCGTGGCTGATGAACAAAATGTGAAGTGACTTAGGACTCATTCAGGCAGTCAAAGTGAGAAAAATGAAAAGACGTGGATATCGGGGGCTGAACTTTTCGGTTGTGAAATCTGAAAGCATATTTGGATACCCATTTTGGAAATGCAAGCGTGGCCCTGCATGCACAAAGTGACAAATTGATTTCGGGACTCATTACGGATGGTTCGTGAAAAAAGAACAAACGTGGAAGATGGGGCTAAAATTTTCGGTTTTGATATCTGAGAGAACATTTGGATACCTATTTTGGAGATGCAAGTGTGGCCCCAGATGCACAATGTGATGAATTGAGTTCGGACCTCATTTCGGATGATCCGTGTAAAACAAACGGACGCGAATATCGAGGGCTAAAATTTTCGGTTTTAAAATCCGAGAGCATATTTGGATACCTATTTTGGAGATATTCTGGTGGTGCAGTTACGAATTGTGGTGTTGAGTTCATTGGAACGATTTGTGAAAAACGAATGAACAGATATGGTGAACACCGGTTTTGAAGTACGAGCATATTTGGATACACTTTTAAAACGTTTTAAAATGCTTTACAAGTTTTTGAAAAGGATTTTAAAACGTTTTAAAACATTTTAAACATTTTTTAAAATATTGTAAAAGCTTTCTAAAAACATTTTAAACCGTTTTAAAACACTTTTAAAATGTTTTAAAATGCTTTACAAGTTTTTGAAAAGGATTAAAAAACGTTTTAAAACATTTTAAAAGTGTTTTGAAACATTTTAAAATAAATTTAAAACATTTTAGAAGTGTTTTGAAACATTTTAAAATAAATCTTAAAAGCATTTCAAAATATTTTAAAAGCGTTTCAGAATATCTTAAAAGTGTCTTGAAATATCTTGATAGTGTTTTACAATATTTTGAAATGTTATAGAAATCCTTTAAAACATTTTACAACTTTTTAAAAATATTTTAAAAGAGTTTCATAATGTCTTAAAAACATTTTTAACGTGTTTAAAATCATGTTATAGCATTTTAAAGTGTTTTATAATGTTTTTAAAAATATTATTTTTTACGATTTTATTAAAAAGATTTACTAAAAATGATTAAACGCTTTAAATATTTGATTTAAACATATTAATAAGAATTTGGAATATTTTATAAAAGGTTTAAACCATTTTTAAAACATTTATAAAAAATATTGAATGTCAGCTTTATAAGCTTAACTTTATGAAATATTTTGAAATATTTTGAAATGTTATAAAAATCCTCTAAAATATTTTACAAATTTTTTAAAAATATTTTAAAAGAGTTTTATGATGTGTTAAAAACATTGTAAATGTGTTTAAAAGCACATTATAACATTTTAAAAAGGGTTTTATAATATTTTTAAAACCGTTTCTTTTTTTAAGATTTTATTAAAAACATTTAATAAAAAGATTAAATGCTTTAAATATTTGATTTAAACATATTAATAAGAATTTAGAATATTTTATAAGAGATTTAAACCATTTATGAAACATTTATAAAAATTATTGCATGTTTATAATGTTAGCTTTATAAGCTTAACTTTTATTAAATTTTATTTAAAAACGTTTTTAAAACCTAAATAAATGCTTTCAAATATTTTAAATGTGTTTTTAAATGTTTTTCTAACATTGTAAAAGCATTCTGAAAACATTTAAAAACCATTTTAAAACACTTTTAAAACATTTTAAAATGTTTTACAAGTTTTTAAAAGGATTTAAATATGTTTTAAAACATTTTAAAAGTGTTTTGAAACATTTTAAAATAAATTTAAAACATTTTAAAAGGGTTTCAAAATATTTAAAAGTGTTTTGAAACATTTTAAAATAAATTTTAACTTTTTAAAGCGTTTCAAAATATTTAAAAGTGTTCAAAAATATCTTAGCGTTTGACAATATTTTGAAATATTTTAAAATTTATAAGAAATCTTTTTAAACATTTTACAAATTTTTAAAAATATTTTAAAAGAGTTTTATGATGTCTTCAAAACATTTTAAAATAACATTATAACATTTTAAAAAGTGTTTTATAATGTTTCTAAAAACATTTTTTTTACGATTTTATTAAATGTGTTTATTTTAAAACACTTTTAATATAAATTTAAAATATTTTAGAAGTGTTTTGAAACATTTAAAAATAAATTTAAAACATTTTAAAAGCGTT
>JAXQQM020060766.1:0-49339 GCA_034641835.2 Pinus albicaulis | reverse complement strand
ACTTGATGTTACTCATTCATTTTTCTCTAATGCAGACAAAACTGAATATGCTAACTTATTTTTGAGCTGGAGAGTTCTGTAATTCATCGTGTCCAAAATCATTGTTTATTTTCATGACTGTTTTTTTTAATGATCAGACAACTGGCCTATATTTGATGAAAAAACATATTTTTTCAGAATATATTCCATTTTTCTAATTCAAAGCTAGATTTCCTTCCAGTTTATGGCGTTCAAACAAACTAGAATCATTTTCCTTTAACAAGTCACTGTTGTGATATAATACTAAACATATAACTACATAATGAAGTTATTAGTGGTGGAATACTAATAAATCACAAATACAGGCAAGAAATAACACCACTAAGTCCTAGACATGCCAAGTCTTTATCCTCTTGGTTGGACATATTACTTCATCAAAACAACATATTTGACAAAGAGAACTTTTCTAAAACTAACCAATGCTAGTGTGTCCAACAACATTGACATTTCTATTGGCATGCCCTCAAAATGTGCGGAAGTATCAAACAAGTGTAGTGCACTTCCCTGTAAGGTTAAAGTTTGGCAATGGAATATGTTGTCCCTTAGTCTAATCAGGTTTTAACTTGCCTTTGATAACTTAGAGAGAATGGGAATCCAATATAGAACAATGATAGAAAGCTTTTATTCATTCACACTTACCTAGATCCTAAACAAGCATTGAAGCATTATACAAATCCAAGAATGTCTCACATTCCACCAGGAAACAAAATTTCTAGATTTTGATTGTAACCCTTGAGGCTTTCTCAAATTTGTAAACAAGTAACATCATAAATATTTTTCCTTAGTTCTCAAACCTTCTTCTGTGTGGAGCTTGAGAAAATATGTGCATACACATATCACAATATAGCATGTTGTGGAGTACATTTACATGAAACCAATCATTCAAATTTTTATATTCTATCAAGATTGAGGCATGTGTTAAATGCCCAATATTTGCATTTCTGCACAATGGTGTCATTAATAATTTGAAGGTTCTTGGCTTGCTAGTATGATCTAATTATTGCTTTGTGCAAGATGTTTTTTCACTCCTATTTTTAAAATTTTAATGTTTATGAACAGTATATAGATACAATGGATGCTTTGAATAATAAAAAAGGCAATTATTTTTCCATCAATAGAATTAAAGTATTTGCATATGGTGTAAATTTAGTGGTTCTATTGGTGGTACTTAGGGTCAACCTAAATGGTTATTTTGCATGCATAAAAAGAAGTACAAAGTGATAATAGGAAGGACTCATGCGAACTTTTCTAATCGTACATGTTGAATATGAAAATGTTAATGTTATTGTGCTCAATTTCTTATTGGGGTACCTATCAACTGACAAAGTTTGTACAAATGTTTGAAATGATACTAAATAAGATGGACCTGAGGGACTAAAGAACAAAATCATAAGAAAATACTTTACTGAGATCTATAGGTGATATATATATATATAAAGTCACAGGCCCAGTTCTTACAATGACCTCTCGTAGAGTCTTACACCATAACTACTTTCCCATGTTAAACCATCGTTTTGCGTCATTAGCAAGCCTTCTTTAGACAGTCCATTAGCCTCTGACTTAAATTATCTATAAATATGATGGAATGATATCTTAAAGAATTGTGCCTTGATTGTCTTCAACTACTCTAGAATGGGTTGCGAAAACAATTCTTCCATCCTAAACCTCCATTCAACCAATCGATAACTAAGGAATCCCCAAAGACCTAGAATTCAATCACCTCTCATCTACTGCTACTGTTAACAAAAAATTTAGTGCCTTTATTTCATCACAAATGTTAGAGCCTGTACCAATAAATTCTTCAATTTTTGAAGATATGGGTATAATAGAATCACTATGGTATAGGATACCTCTCGCAACATATTCTGCTTGTTGACCTTGAATGGAACTGTTGAAAATATAAATAACACCATTCCCACTCTTAACAATAGAAAGATGGATCAATGTCCTTTCTTTACCAGTGTTAGGGGCTTTTTTACTTTGAAAGCTCAGTCATGACGTGGAGACACACTGAAACGATGGCTAAACCTTACCTTGAAAGATGTTAGAGTTTCTGGCAAGCTAAATACATCAAAACACCTAAGACACAATGCCTTACAACCCTTTAAGTCTTTATTCAAAACCCAATATTTAAAAATTGAATACGATATCGCTCATAGGTCTATATCCATCTAGGCACTTAGTTTTTTGAAGATTTTTGAACTTCTAGAGCTTCTTCCACTACCAAGGTGCATGCTCTTACTTGTCATTTTCATTACCTTTGTCATTTTTTGTTTCCATTCCTTGCTATGAGATAATGGTACTATCTAGAGTAAATGAACCGTTACTTCAAAAGAAGTCAAAAAGAATTTTAATTATACCATGATCGTAGAAATAATTCACCATTGTTGTATTACATTCTTCGTTGCTGCACTAAGCAATCCTATATCATCACGATGTCAATTGTCAACTACAAAAACCTTCACAGGAGTCACATAAGATGATCACATTGCAGACACAACCTTATTCATATTGTTAAAGTCCAAGAGATCAAATGGCATCCTTTTAACTTTTTGGGGTTGAGATGTTTCTCCTACACTTACAGAGCCTCCAATGTCATCCTCTGATGCATCTGCATGTCACCCAAGCTGACCAAGACACGTCCTTGAAATCCCTTCGATACCATGGTCTGTTTTTGTCTTGTTTGTATAATAAAAATATATTAGGGTTCAATGGACCAATGAGAAGCAAGCCCATTCCTCATAGACACTGGGTTCACATGTCGAACAACCGAAACTGTGTTAGTGTCATTGCCAACTTCTGTACTTGCTACATTTGGTGCCAAATTTTCAATTGCAGGTCCTTTTCAACCTCTTTATTCCCATCTACTTTTGAATCACTAACAATAGATTTCTACCAAACTATTTCTTTGTACACCATCCCTACATGCTTCAATATATTTGCATCCCCAGAACCAATTTCAGGTATCATTGTTGTTGTGCTTTTTATTAAATGTGTTGAAAAGGATAAAATACCATCTAGAATTGAAAGTCATCTCAAAGTTCATATGCGTTGTGCTACCTCAATATTCTCCAGCTTTTTTCTAGCCAACAAATCCATTAATTCATTTGCAGGTTTCATGTGTTCACTCAAAGTAGTACAAACAACCCTTGTAAGAGGAGATGAGTGTTGCGGTGAAAATTTCTTAAATGCAACAACAATATTCTGGCCACCTTGAAATGACAATGGTAATAGATATAAATCAAATAGTTGCAGCATAGCCTCTATACCCTTTTTCTTAATAAACACCCATGTATCTATATTATGCAGAATATTCTCTAAGAGACATGTAGCATTGCTTATACAATCTAGGAGAAAGAATTCCATGTTTGAAGAAAAATTTTCAGCATAAATATCAACCCCTAACTTAGATGTCACTATCGATGACTCATCTCCATCCAGTGAACTAATTGTTTTTTGTTCTAAATCAGTCTCCATGGGAACAAGCACAAAAGAGCTGGAAATTTTTTGCAACAGGGAAGACACTCCAACACCAAATCCAAGTTTCAAAATAGTATTTAATATTTCAATCAATACATCCACCCCATGCCCCCTCAAATAAGGAGCATGTCGTATCATCTCATCCAAGGCAGATGATAAGGACCTAAGAGTGTCACTTTCCAAAGCCCATAAGTAGGCTTTTGATGTAAAAAAAATCACAAAATATCTTAGAGCACCACAATCATTAATAGCTTGAAGTCAAAGGTTATTAAGTCACAAAGCATCTAAGCATTGTGGTATACAATCTACTGCATCTGCAGAAGGGAGGATACCAACCATGATGACATCCAAAAAAGCATTAGGCAGACCAACAACATCTAGAGCATAATAGCAAGTTGGATCTTTGTAAATAAGATCACTTGTGACTATAGTTGCAAGTGAAAAGACCCCAACACCAAATTCATTTTATCTTTTGAATATAGTGCACAAGAAAAATGGCAAAGAACTCTTCAGATCTTATTGTCGGGTAGTATTTCCAAGAGAATATGTGCCAAGAGATAGAGCCCAAGGCAAAGCCTTCATAATAATTCTTCTATGATAAGGAACCAATGTGTCAGGCTGAGAAGTTTGCATTGCCTCTGACCTAGAAGAATTTTTAAGAGGAGACTTGCCCTTGGAACCTGATTGTGATTCTCCACTCTGCTTCCTTTCTCCTCAAAATGGAAGACTTCAAATGTGTTATGGTGTTGTCTAGGGCTCCAAAACCCCTAAAGGAGGTTTCAACAGGATTACTATTATCCATAAAAGGCTCAAGAACATGCACAATAGCTGTTACCAAGTGTATATGTTGTGGATCCAAATATTTGAGAAGAGGGAGAAAAATTGGCATTAAACCCACATCCCATAATGCAGTGCAGCCAAAAGAAGAAGAAACTAGAGCTGTTACAAGAGAAAGCAGTGCTTCTACTAAAGATATTGAACAATAAGATGATTCACTGGAAAATTATTTCCATTGAGCTCAGGGGGATATTGGATATTGTTGATGCAATATTGAGTATAGTTGAGAAGAGAAATATTATTACAAAGGCTTACCAAAACTCCACTCCCAATCTTTCTAAAATGGAGTTGACATTCCAATGTTTATTTTCATTAGATCTTGTTGTGGATTGACCAAATCCATAATTGAATCTTTATTAGGGCCGAGAAGGTCATTCTCTGGAGACAATAACTACTAATTCATCTAATATCAATTAGTTTCATCTCACATGTATCCCCAAAAGTTGATGCCTTTCTTGTTGAATGTGAGAGCATGAAGGTGGCGCAACTATCGAAGGCAATCAACCTGCGTCTCCAACTCCAAATGGAGTGCGTGCCAGATCCCAATTTGTCTTTCATGTTCCACCTAGCCAAGCCCAAAATTTCTTTCCATGCTAACCAATTACTCTAGGAAATTCAAATAAGTGAGCTTGAGACCTGGAATTTGGTGTGCTAAATTTTCTTAACCCTAGCAACTGGAAAATTTAGTTTCTAGTAAATTTCCTTGCTAAAAATTATTTAAATTTTCAGCTTACTAAATAAAATTCACTATTGGTATTTAACAGGTAAATAAAATAAAACCAGCGGTTGCAAATTGTACACCAATCCCACACATGCATACACAAAAAATCTGCACATCAAAATTTGGTGTTCATTAAATAATATCTTATCGTACAAGGGTATCCTTACTAGAAAAATGGTCCTTTGTGGAAAATTAAAATCTCCAACAACTATAGAAATTTTCTGGGAACCTGTGCAGGTTTTACTACCCAAATTCTCCTAAGAAACCACACGAATTTCCATATGCTCAACTTATAGTGTCGCCTTTCTGTCACCTGTGCGGTTGTTTGCACCCCTGCCCAAAGCATGTGCAATAGTTTGTTGCTTCATGTGGCATGTGTGTCTGCTCTGCTCACTTTGCACAACACATGCGGCCCTACTGCAGCACACATCATTGTTTTGAACCCTCCACACAACTCGCGTTTCTCTCTCAAGTTGAGTATGGCCGCACTGTGCCACTATTGTTGGACGATCTATAGACTTCTACTGTACAACCTTATTGGGAATGATCCTTGTTGCAGAAATCACTCTGCTGCACTGTAGATTTCAAAACATATCACTTGGATGAAATTCCCTTTTCATCCAATCACATGTCTAGAGTCTAGAAACTCAAATATGTTTGGAAGTACCTGTCCAGTGCTACTGTCATAAACAAGGGGAGGATGAAGGATATGATATCACACAAAGAAACCCCCCCCCCCCCCTTTACTTTCCCCACTTGTTGACATCCTACAGGTCAAGAAAGAACTTGCCATGGAGCATCACCCTCTAGATCCCTTGACACTCATATGGTAGCCAAAATAGACACTTGAGTGGGAAGCTTGATCAAACCAAGCCCCATGACATCCTTGGGGATAGTAACACATCCCAAGGGGCTAATGGAAGACCCTTTTGTTTGATTGAGACCATGGTTACAATCTCAAAATTTGCTCTACTATTGATATCGGGCCTTTCTATGCAACCAACAAGACACATAATATATTTGCAAGTCTAGTAGGATTGTGCAACCATGGTCAACTTCCTCGTAAAGGGAACGTCTCGATGATGCTAAACATGAATTTTCCTTTGTAGTTGTTGAATTTACCAATTCTACATGGATATTGGCAAAAGATCTAGACTAAAGGGAATACACAAATATTTAACAACCATCCAGGGTGGGGTAGATTTCCAAGCTGAGGGATTCTAGTTAGGAAGACAGTCCAACCCCACCAGGAAAAAAATAGTTTTTTATTCACTAAACGCATCACTCGATGCTAGGTTGATTATGTCTAAACAAGCATGAGCATCATCAACTAAACTTATCTAAGCACTATTTGGTATATAAAAGCTAATGTATTAATGAAAAATGTGTTCCCCATAGTCACACATCTAGGTACAAACTCCACATGAGTCAACATCTGAATAATGAAACACCAATCCACTCAGTGAAAAGATTTTTCAAATGCAATTTCAAAGAAAAGGGGTTGCTGGCTAGTTTTTATGCACATTTGAAGGTTTTACATGTTGAAAACATGGTATTGAGATTACTTGTTTGTACACAAAACTTGTGTTATCTTTAGACAACCTTCCATGGAATTTCCTAGATCCTTAGAGTCTCTGTTTTAGACATGATCTTTTGTGCCACACTAAGCAATGTAATTGGATGCCAATCATCAATTGTGTTTGTGGTTGCTTTTTTGGGAATGTGTTTGCCGAATGACAAAAAATGTCACTAATCATGGCTCATGGCCTTGTAAAATTCACACAGAATTCCATCTAGATTCTATACCTAGATACTTTCCATTCTTCATGTAGCTAAGTACTACAAAATCCTCCTCTTTTGAGAAGTAGTCGTTCTTCAACCTGCTCTAGTCACCAAGAAAAACCTTATGAGGATTGACCCTACAATAAGCATTTCTTGCAGCCACTACATGATCCATCACGATATAAGGAGAAAATTATTTTGAAATTGCAATTTGAACATAATGTCAATTGGAGTGCTAAAAAAAGAACCATTTGCATGGATTAATCCAAGGTCCAGTTCATTTCCACTTTTATTTTCAAAAATTCAAAATAGAATTTTGATCCCTCATATCCCTTATTAATCCACTGCAGCCTGAAACAAACTCAGACACCCTTGGCAATATATTCCCCTCTGATTCACCTCCCTCTGAACCATTATGTCCTACCATGCATCCTCGCCATAGAGGGACACATTATGGAGATCCGCTTCAATAGAAACACACACCTACTAAAGTCTACCTTGCTACAACTCCTCTCTGCCTTTTGCAGTCCATCATCCTACCCCAACCTCTCATGGATTTGAAAATACAACATCTTTGGTTATAGGTTATGATCCAAGTATATTGAAATGCATTTTTTACTGTTTCTCTAATGGAAGTATGCAATGTCCCTAGTTAATTTTTGGCCTTGGGGTTTAATCCTTATCTAGGATTTTCCAATCATGAAAATAATCATAACAACCGTGCACATTTATCAACTCATATAACAATAAGTACCCTTCTATATAATTCACTAATGATATAAGAGATATTTAACAGTCATATGTTTCTTTAGCAAACCACCACAAGTTAGGGCTAACTGCCTAAGGAACAGTAAACCCATAAAACCAATAATCCACCAATATAATTCTGACCATAATGTTAATATTCAATAGATTAGTATTCCAACTGTAACCCACACTAGCACTATCCAATTTTAGTTGGTAATATATAATTAACAGCTCACTGTCTAACAGTGCTACCTCCAAACTTGTTTGTTGTTAGGAAGAGCTTGTGACAACCCTTTCTTAGTGGAGTTTCAATTTGCAGTTGGAGTAGTCTCTTAACATGGTCAAATGGCTGGTTAGATCTTATGACAGTCCCCTTTCGATCCAAATTTCAACTGTGGTTGGAGAGTTGATCCTATTGCTACATCACGTCAACAAACTATAGGTTATGGAGGCTTGCTTGGGACGTTTAGTAATTGTTGGCCTGTAATTTTTGTGGAGTGGTTTCAAAGATTCATGTGATCAGACCCCTGAAAGAGATATCTTCTATGGCCCTAAATACACTCAGGAGGAAGGCCGCTTACAGGTGATGCCCTAAATGATTCAAACTGGGCCCTAAAAACCACCTAGTAACCTACTGATCTCCTGTTTGGTTGAGAACAACCTCGCTACCTCCTGTATGGCTTTAGTGCCTCAAAAAGGACCCCTCACAGCCTTACCTTTCCTTAACCAATGGTTCTGAGCTTGGGTGTACCATAAATAGATCACAGAGAGAAGATCTTGCTTCGTAGAAAAACTAATGTTGGCTAGGCATCCCATAGAAAGATCTCTGTTGTCTTGAACATGACTTATTGACCAAGAATAACCACTAAGAATGTGTTTCCCTACTTCTAAAACGAATCATACATGCTCCAAAACATTATGTTGTAAAAGGTGTAATGAGTGGTTATTGTATGGCATGTTACAACTTTGAATCTATCTTTCAAAGCCATTAATATTAATCTCTGTTTTAATCTTTACTTTTTTTGTTTCTTGTGTTCATTGGAATAATGCTCTATTTAGGAGCAAATGGATGGTTCGAGTAGCATGTATAACTGTGGGATGTTATCTGTCTAAAAATCCCTTCCTACTTATAGAAGTGACACAGTTAGGAAACGTTTCATGAGATGAACACTTTGTTCAATTTGGAAGAAATTTATGTATTTACTATTTAGATCAAGTTTAACTATGTAATTGATGCCCAACATTGCCATTTTTAGGTAAGATGTGGGCAGTCTTTAAGTTGGGGTCAAGGAGTGTTAACTGTTATTTTTTTTGTAGGCAAGCAACTCTTATTTGAATAATTTTTGGCTCCTGGATGTAACAACTGTAATTCTTAATGAAATATCTATGCCATTTGCCCCTAAAATATTGTTTTTTAATTGCATGTCCCCTATTTACATATATTTAACAACAAATGCTGCTATACTAATTACTATGTAAGTGAAACCGTCATTCAAGGGTTTGATAAAAAAGGTATGTATTCATGATTCTTTTTCTTTTCTTCACTTCCGTGTTATATTTTATCATCATTTTAAGTGATAAACAATTTTAAACTTGCTGGAAAAAAAAAGTGCACATAAAAATAAAATTGGGTTTTGACCCCAATTGTAGAGTAATAAATTGTATTATCATTAGCTTTACTCATCTACTCTCAATGATGGGATGGTTTTTTTTATTATCTATTCATTTCCCTAACTTCTCTACCCATAGATCCAACACTTAAAAGTGCCTCTACACTTGTGGGTGGCCCCCAAGGGGTGATTTAGCTTATCATTTTCCACGTCTTACTACATTTCTCTAATCTAGAGGTGCATAACAACAAGTTACTTTATCATCTACAACCATTTACTAAAGTCTATAGCAAGTTATTCACCTCCCAATTTGTAAGGGCTCCTATCACTCAACTTGGTGTTATTCTAAGAGTTATGTCTAGTATTTTGAGTGTCTTTATGCTTGTTGACTTGCATTTTTCTATAGTAATATTTCATTTGTATATTTACTCTCATGAATACCTTGACAAGACCACTATTTTTGGTGGTTAAACCACCAACTGATTTGGACAAGACCTACCCACTTATGATCCAATTCCAAACCAATCCATTTGAAACTAGGCAACCCATAGAGCACCAAAATGCATAAAAACCAAAAATAAAATAACATAAAAATGCACCCCTCTCTTAAAGCCTAATCCTCAAAATTATCAAGTTCAAATTGGATATGCAATCGCTAAAAAAAATACTAGAATGTATCAAACCAATGGAAGGCTTTAACTCTAGCCTTTTTCATAGTTGGACAATACCTAACATGGAAGTTGGGTTCAAGCCCATGGGTCAATTGGCACAGATGTAATAGTTGTGATTGGGGACAATGTCATCCTGCTAGAGACACTTATTGTTCAAATTCTAGAGACACGTCAATGCACACTTAATAGAAATGTTGTTGTCAATTGAATGAAAATTTGGAGATAGGGATGGGTCCAAGCACAGGATTTAGGACATGAAAGAAAGCAAGGCCCACATTCGTTTAAGTGATTCCAATGATGAAATTTCTTGGTCCTATAACACCACAATTGGACATTATTTAACTAATTTTGGGTATTATCTTGCAATGCAAAACCTAGAAACGCCAACAAATAAATGGTGGTTCAAGAAGCTGTGGATGAAGGGAGTTTCGTCCTCATTTTATTTATACTAATTACTTAGCCTGAAAATATTGGGTAGACTGTAGAACAAAGAATAAACCAATTCCATATCCTCTACCCACTGTGGGAAGAAGAAATATGCTACCTATCATAGGAAGCTTTCCCATTCCAATGAGGAATGTCAAACATTTAGGCCAAAAGAGCTCCAAAAGGAAAAATAATTCCTTTATAAGAATTATTGAGAGGTTGGCGACTTAGAGGTTGATGTCAAAAATCCCAGCTACATTGACCCACACTTGATGCTAATGCACAAAGATAGCCTTGCCAACAACAAGGAAGCTCATTGTACATAGAACAAGCACAAACTAGCATATATGGTCATTGATAATGGCAACCAAAATAACATTTTCTTGCTTCAATTGGAAAAGGAACTTAAGTTACAAATCTCAACTCATCCCAACTCACATTACCTTGGATGGGTCAAAGATGCACATTATCTTGTGCTAATCTGTTGAAAAAGATCAAACCATTACTAAAATATGGCAATATTTTTCCCAATTTCTTATATGTTCTTACAAACAAAGATGAGAAGACTTATGAAAATAATATGATGATAACAAGTTTAACTAATTGCATAAGTGTAAGTAATATAAGTGGCATTTAAAAAATTAAAGAAAGAATACAAAAGAGGAATGGCACAAATGCAAATATATTGTAGTACATAAAATAAAAAATATAATGGAGTCAATTGACGGAGAAATCAATGGAATCATTGGTGGTTGTTTGTCTCATAAACACGGTAGTTACAATTAGATGTTTACAAATACACCGTGATACATTCCCACATGCCACTTGTCACCTAGAATTATTCTAACCTCTTCCTCCTTGCTTACAAGGAATTGTTCCCTAAATTAGCAAAATGGAAACCAGTATGTCTTCCCTCACAAGGAAGTCACGTGTTTTCCATTGAAATGTGTGGCTGTGATATTTCATTGGGTGATGAATGGGGAAGAACACTAGGACCTATCACCATGAATTTCTTGGAATTCTACATGAGTTTTCAATAGAATGGAAATTCCTACATGCTCAAAGGTTCCTAAGGAACCATTAGAGAAATAATCAACTACCGTTGTATGGAAAAGCTTATGGAAAAGGGCCATTGTTTGAAAATGGAGGATATGTGAAATGTGAGGGAAGACATATTGGTTTCCATTTTTATAATTGACTAGGTGAAAGACTCAACTATTTTCTATACTTCCTCATGGTTGACATGCTATGGGTGTTTTCCATGGGACCATTGGGTCCATCAAAGAGGTTAGCCAAATTTTAGCCAAACATAATCAATGTACCAAAATAATTTTTTTAAGAGGGGCCACAAGTAATGGTATGAGCTGGTCCACAAGAAAGGAAAAATTAATTATTGTAAAGTGACACCACAAAAATCAATGCTGCACAAGGATTTTGTTGAGCTAGGTCTCCTATAGCAGTATTGGCAAACCTAGTTCCATTTGAAATATGGGCTATTGAAACCTCACCAAGACCCTTTAAACATCATTATGTCCAAAGGATTGTTGGAACTCGACATAGCAGAGGAATGGGGTTATCCGAAAGAAGACATCCCAGATTCACAAGGAGATCAACTATTAGCTTCTAACCCCAGCATTATTGTGGATAGTGAGAAATCCAGCACTACAACAATATGGATCTCTGTCAATGAAGAGGCATCTATTTCAGATTTCAGAGAAAATTCAAGTAAAAAATGATTGCTATAAATAACACTGTATAGATTTAGAAGCCTTTGATGATGAAGGCCATGCTTTCCATTTTTTCACCAATGTATAGACCACCTGCAGTGCTCAGACTATGATGATAGGCATGAGAAACATTTTTCTCACTTTTTACTAGACAAACAATCATGCAGCAGATATGATGAAGCCCTAAACACATCCAATAATAATCTATTTGGAGATGCTTTGAAACTTGAACACACTTCTCAGGTCAGAGAAGTGTATTTTGATCAGCAGAAAGTGAGATAAGATACAATAAGATAATTTTATATATCCAACGAATGACAATAAATAGGTCAACTGGATCGAAAGGTACAACTAGTACAAGTATAATGTGGGAGTCCAAACACAACTCCTAGAAAATGCCAAAGCTAAATCTAGGGTAAAATGAAGCAAAGAAGAATACAATAATAGGACATCCTTGTAAACGTGTATATAAATATATCATGTAGAAGGCTAAGTGAGGGTAATACAGCTATTGGCATTTCTGGAAACACATTTGGCAGCTCAAAATTGCATTTCGAGTTTGATCAAAACATAAATATAACACCTACACCGCATTTTGATGATGATGATGAGTGTGGTAGAGATACAGAGAGGTCTATTCCTAAGACAGATTGTGAAGTGAAAAAAATGGGATGCTTCATTCTAGCCAGTACTCATTTTGAGGAAGTTTTAATGACCACCCTATTGAAGAAGACGAAGAATAGTTTCCTACAAGTTTTTCGGCCTGCTCAGCTGGCTTTCTACACTTGGATATTTCTCTTCATTTGATTCATCCTTGAAAACAATCCATATTTCCAAATGATTGATAGTGTGAGAAAAGGTCCTGAATGTAGCGAAGGAATATCAGAAGGAGGGTAGGAAACAACTTTCTACCAATCTTGCAATCACCCGAGAAGACTTAGCATGTGATGACAGGGGTATCATGCCATGCCTTTTTTATACACTAGAAAAATGAAATTCAACCAACATATGACAAAATATTGAGCGCAGATGGAGATAATGGAAGAAAATATAGTTCTAGTTTCTCTGAGAATGAGAGTAATAATAAACTCATTAATGAAGGGAAACCTTGAAGATCCCCTAAGGTTCAAAAGACCAACAATCCTATATGTGATTTTGAATATGGTAGAAACTTTGGCACCCATAATTATGTGCATCTCCAATCAAAATTACCTATTAAGTTCGAATAGAACAATGTAAGATCCTATATTTTTTGCTTTGACATCCATCCTACATATGACATGGATTCTAATGAAGAAGAAAAGAACGTTGATCATATCATCAAGTTGTTTTGTGAACCATATGAGACAAAGGCAGAAAGGTCAATTCCATTTGTTGAAGGCATCCTTATTGAAGATGAATAGTCTTGTCATATTGGAAGAACTAACCAATATCCAGGAATACAAGAGGACGTCCGAAAACCCATAATTGATTTACATAGTGAGCATAATAATTTCCAGGTTTTTATCTTATTGTTCATAGTTATGATAATTGATCTTCAAAGGAGGTTGTTCTCCTAACTACAAATTATATTCGGGTAGCTTTAATTTCCCATACAAAACAACCCCTTGTCGGCAACACTGATGTTCATAGCCAAGATAAAAATGTTCCTCTGTTTGATCCAGAAACGTTGGAACTAAAGTCTCAATATTTCCTTCGAGCATAATGACCCAAGGAGACCAGATATTTAAAATAATGGAGAGCTAGATATGGATCTCTCTCCCAACTCAAGGTACAGTCTCAAAGGGCAAACAATATACCCTCTACACCAAATTATTTTGTGGGTTGTTTCCTAGTATTGGAAATAAGTTAGAGTTTCTTCTATTTCCTCCTCAGGGTATTTTACGCAAATTGGTTCCAAGATTGAAGCCAAGTTACATAAGACCATTCAATTAATTTAGATGAAGGGAATTTAGTCCTCATTTTCTCTCTAATAATTACTTAGCCCAACAATATTGGGTAGAACAAAGGAGAAACCAATTCCATATCCTCTACCCACTGTGGGAAGAAGAAATATGGCACCTATCATAGGAAGCTTGCCCATTCCAATGAGGAATGTCAAACATTTAGGCCAAAAGAGCTCCAAAAGGAAAAATACTTCCTTTATAAGAATTATTGAGAGGTTGGAGTCTTAGAGGTTGATGTCAAAAATCCCAGCTACATTGACCCACACTTGATACTAATGCCCCAAGATAGCCTTGCCAACAACAAGAAATATCTTTGTACATAAGACTGTCAAATCAAGCACAAACTAGCATATATGGTCATTGATAATGGCAGCCAAAATAACATTTTCTTGCTTCAACTGGAAAAGGAACTTAAGTTACCAACCTCAACTCATCCCAACTCACATTACCTTGGATGGGTCAAAGATTTAGATTATCTTGTGCTAATCAGTTGAGAATAGATCAAACTGTTACTAAAAGATGGCAAGATTTTGCCCAATATCTTATATGTTCTTACAAAAAAAGATGAGAAGACTTATGAAAATAAGATGACGATAACAAGTGTAACTAATTTCATAAGTGTAAGTAATATAAGTGGCATTTAAAAAATAAAAGGAAGACTACAAAAGAGGAATGCTACAAATGCAGATATATTGTAGTACATAAAATCCAAAATATAATGAAGTCAATTGTTGGAGAAATCAATGGGGTCATTGGTAGTTGTTTGTCTCCTAAACATGAGAGTTGCAATTATATGTTTACAAATACATCGTGATACATTCCCACTTGCCACTTGTCACCTAGTATTATTCTCACCTCTTCCTCCTTGCTTGCAAGGAATTGTTCCCTAAAGTGGCAAAATGGAAGCCACATGTTTGACATTGAAATGGTTGGCTATGATATATCTTTGGGTGATGAATGTGTAAGAACACTAGGACCTATCACCATGGATTTCTTGGAATTCTACATGAGTTTTCAAGAGAATGGGAATTCCTACATGCTCAAAGGTTCCAAATCAACTATTAGAGAAATAATCAACTACTATTGTATGGAAAAGCTTTTGAAAAAGGGCCATTGTTTGAAAATGGGGGATATGTGAAATGTGAAGGAAGACATATTTGTTTCCATTTTTATAATTGACTAGGTGAAATACTTAACTATTTTCTGTACTTCCTCATGGCTAACATGCTACAGGTGTTTTTAATGGGATCATTGGGTCCGTCAAAGAGGTTAGCCAAATTTTAGCCCAACATAATCAGCGTACCAAAATAAAGTTGTTAAGAGGGGCCACAAGTAATGGTATGAGTTGGTCCACAAAAATAGAAAAATTAGTTACTATAAAGTGACACCACAACAATCAATGTTGCACAAGGATTTTAGTCATTGATATCTCTATACTACATTAGAATAGGATTGAGTGCCCCTTCTGTGTTTCAGATTACACATTTGAAATGAAAGTGCTTTGGATGCCTTTCAGGTAGTTTGTGGGAAACGATCTAGCTTAGTAGTCAAGCAGGTAGGTAGAGCCCTCTTCCACGGCCTCAAAAGGGAAGGAGCAGTTTCCATAATCATGTTCACACCGAACAAAAATATTTGGCAAGTAATGAGCAATTCAAATCCTAGCAAAAAGTAGCCATCCAGTAAGAACGAAGCAAGTAACGATGTCGTAATGAAAAGCCAGCAATCAATAATTGCATAATATTAGCTTATCCCCCCAGCAGTGTTCAAATGCCATTCTTCTAGAAGATAATTTTACTTTCAAATATAAGTTGGGGATTCAAAGTTGTGTTAGCCTTTATGTTGTCTCACTTTTAGGCGATCATTCAAAGAATCAATACGATAAGCATTCAACTCCTCAATCTATCAAGCAATTATCAGCTCTTGTGAGATTATATTTTTAGATGGATTACCGGGAAATGAAGTGGGAAAGAGTCTTTGCAATAGTCAATTCATTCTTCTTCCCATGATGTTCCTACTATTACTTAAAGAGGAAAGTAAGGTCCTTGAATCGAGCAATAAACCTATCCCTATTATGAGGTCGAGTAGTGCTCTCTCCCCGAGGGATATCCTAGAGGTCATTGTAGCACTCGACCTATTGATGGGTGTAGGGAGGTGCAGTATTGCAGCAGTGCAACAAGGTGAAACAACAGTGCTTGGAGATGTATATTGGGTCAATTTGATGATAGGATTGGATCAGGATTGGAGTAGCTTTTTGATGCCAAGTAGATGATTTCTATGGTGGTGAAGTGTCCTCTTAGGAGAAGATTCAACAATGATTGGATTGGGTGCCATAGGTCTATTGGAGGGTAGGGTGTTGGCTACCCAAACAAGCCCTAGATGAGATATCTTGAAGAACGAAGATCAGTTGAAGGTCGGGTGAATATAGGTGTCGAAGTGCAAGACTTTGATGGACGAAATTTGTTTCTAGCTAGGCAATTTGGAGCTTGGGAATTAGCCGACCTAGAGAGATGATTAGATTAGCCCATGTACAATCTATAGATGGACGTGTAGTAGTGTTAGGTGGCAGCCCTCCTAGAGTCTCGATGTGTAGATTCCTTGATGGACTAAGGCACTATTAGTGAGCAGTACGAAAGCGAAGGAACGACATGACACGATATGACATCGAGTTTGTCATTGTATCTTGTATACCATAGCCTATTGTATTATTCAGATTTGGCTTCATGTAATGAAGATTGGTGATTGTACAATATTGTACAATTTTTTTCAAAACTGTGTATATTGTGCATATGTGATTTACTGCTTCATATTATCGTTGTGAAAAGTAGCTTAGTGGTTGAGATTCTTGGTTTATTAGCTTCAGTGATTTAAGACCCTAACCTACACCCAAGGTCGTGGAAATTCAAGAATCACTAGGGGAAATCACTAGCTGAGCAACAGGTACAAAATCTAACAGTCTAGCTATAGATTCATATTGTCTTGTTAGTGACAACACTAGTATTGATCCAACCTTTTTTTGGTTAAGCACCATGTTATGGTTCATTATTTATTTGTAGAATCTTGTCTTGCACTATATTGCACTAACCCTTAACTCTTCATGGTTCTGATTGTTTTCCTTATTCGAGAAGCCATAAAAAAATAAAAAATAAAAAAATAAAAAAATAAAAATTGATATAGGCATATTTTAAAATTAAATTGTGCGAGATCGACAAGCTATTAAAGGAGCATAGAGTGAATGATCACAAGACAAACAAAGAGATAATGGTAGTTGCAATTTTCAATTCATACATTCTTGAAATTTTTAGTGCTTTGGAATGTAAAATACAGTTCTCTTCTACGTCACGAATGGTCAAATGTGTACAACCAAATCATGTTGTTCAAGAAAATGACCCAATTAATGTGTTGAAACACTGCCAAATGGTTGTATTTTACAGAGAACAAGACAAGAAGGTTAATGGGAAATTGAAAATATTAGAGGCCCCTTTGTCATTATAGACATTTTTTTTTCGCAATACTCCGGGAAATTATATATGTAAGAAGATAGTTGAAGCTGCTATGGAAATTCCACATGTATCAAATCTTTTTTGAAGGTCAAACTTAAAAGCCTAAAGGTGTGCATGCATGTAGTGAGTATCATGATGTGATGCAAATGGGATCTAGAGTTGTGTGACAGAGTCTTATAATTTTTTATTGTGATTAATATTTATTATTAATGGCAAAGCAATTTTTTTCCATTGCAAATAAATCCAAGCAATTCATTTCGAATGTCCAATATAGAGCAGAAGAGGAAGATGACATGGATGGAGCTTCTTATTCTGGGATCAGAATGCATGCAAAATTGGCAATCAACCAAAGCCACGAATGAAGCAAAAATTCTTCCTTGGGAACTTTCCTTGGTAATATGAAGGCTGTGTTTGACAATGAATAGGAAGAAATATTTATAGATGCCATGGTTGATGGTTCTTGAAAAGTCATTACAAACCTATAAAAGGATGCATTAGATGTCAACCCTCTGCTTACTTGGTAATTCTGAGCACCTTGGCAAAACTCTGCTAGAAGAAAACATGGATTCATGCATTGATACATGACCATTATGAGATGCGTACAAGAAGAGACAAGGATGAAGGAATATGAAAATGAAGGAAATGTTGCCTTCATTGCTCGTGCTAAGAAGAAGAACTTTGGTGGTCTGAGGAACAAAGGAAGAGCAGGGGCCCAAGGGAAGAAAGGAAAATGTTACACATGTCACAAGACCGGCCACTATGCTAGAGAATTCCCTTTCAATAAGGATTCTCTCGATGATGATGATGACAACAACAACAATCAGAGGAATGGCAATCAAAGGAACAACATGTTCAAAGGAAAGAGGAAGGATCCCTTTGGTGGAAATGAGCAACCTTACAAAAGGTCGAGAAATTCCAGGTATGAGGAATCAAATGTTGTTGATGATAAAAGAAATGAATCCATTCTTGTATCTTCCCACTCTGATGCATCTCCACCCGACACTATGGAAGTCTAGTTAATAGAAAGTGGTGCCTCAAGGCTCATCACTGGCTTCAAGGAAGCACTTTTCGATATGGTTGAGAAGGATGTTAATATGAAAATTATCCTTGGAGATAATGCCACATATCCCGTGAAAGGGACAGGGACTGTGACCCTCCACTTGTCTCAAGGTCAAGTCCTCCGCCTGCAAGATGTGCTATATGTACCTGATTTGAAGAAGAACCTTGCGTCTATTTCGGCCATGAAAAACAAAGGTTTTAATGTGGCATTCATTGATGGGAAGGTGCGCATCTGGAAGAAAAGTTTCAAGGAAGCTATCACGATTGGGTTTAGAGTTGATACATATGGAAGAAGTCCACTGGGAGTGATGACATGTGATATTATCTGACAGACTGAACTATGGCACCGGAGGTTTGGACACCCTCACTACAGCCCTTCTCGAAGCAAGGAAGGTGGTGATGGGGATACACGACTTTACAAATGATCATGAAGGTGTATGTCAGGGATGTTCCAAAGGAAAGCATACAAGGGGACCTTTCCCCTCAAGTGTCACAAAGACATTTGATGTCTTGCAATTGGTACATTCTGATTTGTTTGGTATGCTTTCTGTGACATCCTTGGGATCATGTTCTTATTATATGACATTCATAGATGACTTCTTTCGCAAAACCTAGATATACTTCTTGAAGAAGAAGGATGAGGCTTTCATGTGGTGACGTATCTTCAAATCCTTGGTGAAAAATATAACAAGGAAGAAGATCAAGATATTGAGGACCGATAATGGCACCGAATATGAGATGAACAAGTTCAAGAAATTTGTGGCAGAGAAGCTGACATCAAGAGGGAGACCACAACTGTCTATACTCCTGAGCAGAATGGCGTTGTTGAAAGAAAGAACAAGACCATTATGGAAGCTGCTTGTGCCATGCTATGTGACCAAGGTCTTCCGAAGTTTTTGTGGGGAGAAGCTGCGAACACTGTTGTGTACATACAAACCGATGCTCACATTCCGCTTTGGACTCCAAAACTCTCAAAGAGGTTTTATCTTGTAAGAAACCTGACATCTCACATTTTAGAGTTTTTGGATGTCCTGCTTATTTTCATGTACCAGAGGAGAAGAGGAGCAAGCTGGATGCTTCTAGAAATAAGGGAATGTTTGTGGGCTATAGTGAAACTTCGAAGGCCTATAGAGTCTATGTGGCTGGTCAAAGGGAAGTGGAGATATGCCATGATGTTACCTTTTACGAAGATGCTTCCCTAAGAAAATTAATCAATCTTACAAGATCTGAGGAAGATCATGAAGCAAGGCAGGTGATGACCCTCTCATTCATCAATGTAAGAGGGAGCTCATTGCTGAGTTCGAGATGAAGTACCTAGGACTGATGCATTACTTCCTAGGCCTGGAGGTCTGGTAGAGACCTGGCGAGTTTTTCCTTTCTCAAGGAAAATATATTGTGAATCTTCTAGAAAGATTGGAATGGTGGACTGTAAGTCCATGTCGACACCGATGGGGCTCCACTTTAAGAAGTTGAGTGCCAGTTTTGCTGGGCCCATGCTAGCAAATCATACTGAGTATCGTTAACTCGTAGGGGCCCTGATGTTCTTAGTGAACACCCATCCGGACATATGTTTTGTAGTGAACATTTTGAGTCAACATATGGTTGAACCTCATCACATTCATTGGGTTGGTGCCAAGAATCTGTTGAGATATCTTCAGGGCATGATAAACCATGGGTTGAGATATGATGATGAGAGCATGACACTCCATAGATATATTGATGTCGACTGGGCTGGCAGCGTGGTGGATCGTAAGAGCACATTGAGATGCTACTTCACTCTTGGGTCTGCTTCAATATCATGGATGAGCAAGAAGCATAATTTAGTGCCTTTGAGCACCGCGGAGGCCGAATACATTGCAACGAGTATGGCCTGTTGTGAAGCAGTTTGGTTGCGAAAGCTCTTCAGTGAGTTGTTTGAGCTTGTGCTCATCTGCTAACGATCTTGTGTGATAGCAGTGGGATTCGGTTGTCGAGAATATCTGCAAGTGTTCCACGATCGATCCAAGCATGTTAGCCTCCTGCACTTTGTATTTGGATATGGTACAGCAAGGCACCATAAAGCTCGATCATATAAGGCAAGGGAGTGAGTGTGAGACATTCTTCCAAAGCCCCTAAGGAGAGTCGGAGTTGCAACTTAGTGAGAATCTTGGAATCAGTGGGCAGAAGCCCATATCTTTGAGGTCCTGGATGGTAAATCTTGGAGCTCTCGGGGGCTTTGGGGATAGCTTCTCGGAGCTATAAGCACACACGGGGCTAGGCTTGACGAACCTTGTGGTTTTTTTGCCCCATTGTTATGATGTTGAGTTGGTTCACCTCTCATGATATGTGCCCTGTATGCATCCTACCCATGGAGTCCCAGACTCATGGGAAGTACCTCTCATTTGGCTAGTGAGGTGGGAAAAGCTGAAGGCTAGTAGAAAATACCGATAGATGCATAAGATATTTCCATACTCTTTGTGTCTAGGATGGGTTGTGTCCAACAACTTGATCTGGGATCAAAGTCTAGTGAGGTTGGGCCTCAAGCGGCTTCGGTTCAGTAAACCAACTTCGGGTTGGTATGAGACTCTTTGAGTCCTACGAGGTTTGGGACCTGCAGGTTCTGAATCTTGTCGGCGGGGATGATTTCTTTGTGACTGACCCACCTTTGTTCTGAAATAAAGAAACCAACAAAGCAAGTTCCGGGGGGATGACACACGATGTTTGGATTGCACAGGTGGATGGAGTTCTCCCTAGTTGAGAGGGTGTTAATTTTGGACAACTAGGTCCAAACTCCATGTTGTGATGCTCAGATGAAGATGCCAATATTTTTATTGGACTCCTCTTTCGGAGAGGTGCAAGATCGATCTAAATATCATCTTGATCCGATGAGCAGAACATTTATTTTGAATTTATTCAAAATATGTGCAGGTCAGCCTGAAATGAAATGTAGGCTTGAAGCCCCAGCAATTGTGTCACACACCCTCATTGATGGATATAAATAGGTCAACGTTGGAGGTCATTGTCACTCATCCATCACATCACATTCTCTCTCCTCATCTGATTGGTTCGATCATCTATTGGACTCTCTTCTTCTCACACGTGGGAAAACGCAATAAGAAGATTTCTGTTTTTTTCGACCTAGGGTTTTTTAGCGCAGAGTTGACCATGATTGACTTTGGTCAACGGTTGGTCAAACTGACCCAAATATTGGTCAAAATTTTGATTTCTGCAGTTCGCATTTTCAGGCACAGAAATCGAGGTTGACCGAGATGCGTTGACTTTTTGTTGTTGTTGTTTTGCATTGACCATTGACTGGGACAATGTTGAATTTGGGTTGACTGATATTGTTGTTTGAGAGGGTTGTGTGACACTTTTGTTTGGCTGACCGTATTGAGACTTTTCTAGTAGAAGCATCTTGTTGACCGCCGTAACGCACCAACACACATATATATTTTTGGCTTGTCTTCTATTGATCTACTGGTATGTTCTATTAGCATTTTACTTTCTTGTTTATGTGATTGCTGGTTGATATTAGGGATAAAAAGTAAAGTTGCATCAAACATAGAACATCTACAAAAATTTACAAATATACCAATAAATTAGTTGGCCATTGTGACCATAGCATAGGAGAGGAAAACACAAACTATCATTTGCATCCAAAGCATGTATTGAAAGAATTATCTAGATATCAAAACTGCCTTCCGCGCACCCTAAACCGATGGATGATCTAATGGTGTATTGGAAAATGCATTGTTAATGAATGATATGAAGAAGTAAAAATAAGTGCTAATAATAATATTTTCCAAACCCAAAAAGTTATTTTCCAATAAGTGGCTAATTATATATATTAAAAATAAATAGTTTCATGTTCCGGCAATATCGCTAGGACAAAATGACAGACCAAAAAATCAAAACACTGACTTTCCTTGCCTACGGCTTAAACACAGTCCCAAAAACCATACTTCGTAGTTCAACATAGTGCTCCTTGAGGCCCTCGTTGATTAATAAATAATAAGAACGTTGTAAGTTAACAGTGTTGTTAGCATTAAGGTAATAAGTGCGATTGGCTTTGAATTTGGAGTTGAACGCGCTTTTTCCTTCTCCAAGATTGTCGCTTCAAGCACAAAAGTTTTAAATTCTTTACTGATTATATTTCAAACGTTGGGTTTTGGGGCCTTTGTTTGGAACCCTCATAGATCATTGAGTGTGTTGTACTCTCTTTTTCTCTGTGAAATTCGAAAATTTGGACACAGTGGGCCCTAGAAATTCCAACTCCCATTCTATTCGCAATTTAAGCTGCATGTGGCGTCACAGTTTTTAACTTTCAGGTCAATTAAAAAAATTGATGATCATACTTTTTATATCATCAACTGAGGCCCCAATTTGGTTGTTTTTATTTGTGGTTGACGCATATTCACATAATCTTCCATAAAATAAAAAAAATAACAGCGGATAAAGGAACCTCAAACCATTATAAACAAAATATTATGAACGAAGAACACAATACCCAATTTCTCAGTTGAAGCCCTCATTTTGTGTTTCATAAGGTCTATTGTTTCTTAATAGAGTGCATTTCAAGCCCTTTAAAGGAGAACCCTTCAAAGGGAGTTTAATCCGTCTCTAGCATTATCCCGAAATGTCCATTGCGTACCTGAACCTTTATTATCTTCTAAAATTATCGTTATAGCTTGTTACTATCCATAAATGTTTTGATACCATGTTCGTTCCAGAAAATCTGCATGGAAGGTAATAACACAACACTGTTAATTGCAACTACGATTCTGTAGCTTGCAACTGAAAAATGCTCCGAGCCATTCTCAACCATGATGAGAACCATGAGAAACCCTGCCAATCCCAAAACTACGTAGAGAAAATGGTAGAATCGCTTCAGCTCATTTTTTTCTGTGGTCTCCTTTGTGGGACAAACTATAAACATAACAACCAGAGAAACTGCAATGGGCAGCAATCCTAGCAACAAAATCACACTAGCAGATCCACTAGCACGATTTCCATAAAATGCATGCTATATCTGACTAAACATTGCTCCACTCAGACCCACATATCATTTCTTTGTGAAATAAATATTCCTTGAAGATGGCGGTTTGTGAATAACCTTATGAATCTGGTTCTGTGACTTTTTTTGTTTGAGACTGGAGGCCTTGTCTCAGAAGAAATCATGTCTTTTCCACCATTCAATCCATTTTTGACGATTCTATAAAGGCGAAGGGGGTGAATATTGGGCACATTGTGTTTCTTACAAGTCTGAATTTGTCGGGCAAATTGATTTTTTCTCAAAATATGTTTGGACGAGACTCTCAGGCCGTTGAATAATTCAAAGAAACAGTCACCAAATTGATGGTAATTGGGGGAAAGCGGAACCTGGTTGACTACTTTACTTTTCTGCGAATTTTGGACCATCAGGGTGTGAGCCGCGATACAACCAATAATATGGGTATTATATCTGGGCTGCTGGATCGATTTGTAGAGGCTCACATCCAAAGTAGAAGACATGGCAGAATTCATGACAATGGTGGCAAGGCAAAATACTTTCTAGACATTTTACTTGAAATTAATAGATATGAGAGGGCATAACTGATGACAACAGTGGCAAGGCTTAAGAATTTCTGGACATTTTACTTGAAATTAATAGATATTAAGCACCCCAGAATGGGGCAGCTAACAGAAACATAAGGTAAGACTTCCAAATTGCCTCCCCCTATGATGAGTGTGTATTTTCCAAAATCAAAGTGGTATTGAGTTGGCAATTGGTATCCAAGGAACCAATTCCTTTCAGTTCCTCTTCACATGAGACTGCATGGATTTCTGAATAGTTATCATTAGTGTCACTCTGTGCATCCGTGATGTGCAACATTCTCAGAAACCATCCTGGTTCAAACCGGGCACCGATATACGCCACCTAGGTTAAAAGCTTTAACAACGGGATTTCTTGAATCTAATGTGAAATTAATACCAAGGATGTAAATGAAGAGAATCCTCCGAAGCAAATAAAACCGGTAAATTTCCATAGTGTCGATGCGGGGGCTTCATAAACCATGGGAGAAGGGGAAGCTAGATACGGTAGAGGTTGCTGAATAATTTGATGGACTCATATAATCGATGAATGTATGACCGTCTATGTAACAATCCCATGCATCCTCTCATTACATTATCTGGAATTATGTATTCAATATAGTTTCAACTTGCAGTATGCAACGTGAAACATCCTCTCATAACATTGTTTGGAATGTGGTATACTGTATAGTTACAATCATTCTCCAGTGAGAGCCTAGAATGCATAATCATCTATATAGCAGTTGCAGGGCAGTTAAATGCACTTTTTAGCATAGGTGATCTTCTACATAGCAGGTCAATGAAGTCTGAAGCGACACCTTGAAATGTATACACTAATTAGAATGCACAATGTATAATGGTAGCTCAATGCTATCATTTGTTAAAGTCTAGAATGAGTAAGCATTGATCAACTATTATGACCCTCTAGCCAATGTAAAGGATCATTTGTGGAAGTAAATGGTACATCAGCCCGGAACTGAGCCTACACAAGGACTGATTGTGATATTAGTATATATAGCATATACTCTCTTTTTTCTTAAAATTTTCAGTGCGATGCATCGTCATTATTCTAGTTCCCTGTCAGCAGGTACCCAGTTCAAATATCTGTTCTAGATGCACTAATCTACACTCTACACTAGCAGGTTTACTAGAGATGTCATGCATCCCTTGGGTTACCTCACAGGTTTTTCTTTGGGAAAAAAGCACATTATCATCATTCTGCTTGGAATTCCCGATCCCCATTTATTTTTAGCATATTCAGAATAAAATATGCTATTTAGGGCTTATGAAACATTGCAAATGGTATCAGAGAATTGGGGATTTATTACATCTACTCTATAGCAGACTTTCCACCAATGTTCTTTGACATATGTTTTATACTTGACTTTCGGTTTAATTGAGGTAAATCGAGAGAAATATGACCAATAAAAAGGTTTAAATTGGTACAGTGGAGTTTGAGATTTAAATGAGAAAGTGTTTAAACCTCCATACAAACGAAAGTGTACAACAGTAAACAAAGAGAGAACTACTTACCCAGTCCAGGGGTTTCCCTTAGCTCGTATTTCATATGTGACTTCTTGGCTAGCATAGCATCATCATCATCTTGCGACTGCGACATGACATCAATATTTGTTTCTCTCTGCACTTTAGGAACCTCATGAAGTCGAGAGGTTGTCGTAGGCTTCACAACATCTGGATCAGCTCCTTTCTTAACTTTGGGTATTGAACCAGGGGAGAATGGAACAACTGGGCTAGCATTAGTAGCACTCTCATTCTCTACCACTGGCGGGGAAACTCTCGCCTTCTCAATTACCTGCATACCACCATTAGCATTCACAACTCCTGTTTCCAGATCCACCACTCGACGGGCCGAAGGCGTAGGAGGAGGAGGTGGTGGCTTGGGCATAGTGCCGCTGGTCCCTGCATCCACATTAGTTATATCGAAATCGCCAGATGTGTTAACAGTCACGCCAGAGAGATTAATTCTAAATCCGGTCCTCTTAGCCCAAGTCTTCCAACACTTTAGGGTTGTGATTTGTATCATGGGGTAAGGGTTCCATTATCGATGGCCACGGCCACGGCCTGTTCTTGCCCTATAAATTATCTGATCCATTCTCAGTTCCTCTAGTCCGCACTGACGCCATTTCCCTCACTATGCCACAAACTCCAAATGCAGCTTCACTTAATTACATGAAAACCCTAAAAATGTGTTTAATCACACCATTATCATTATTTAGCTAGAGTTTTCATATCATTCCCCGTTTGTAACTATAATTGCGGTTGGACGTCACTATCTAGAGGATGATTAGCCAAAAATTTAGAACTAACTCCATGTCGTAACTCACACAAATTGTTTATAAAAAAAATGGAAAAATACAAAGCATATCCAGAGCTATATTCCTACATTTCTGTATATCTTCCCCTGTTGCATATTTCTAAATACTCTGGCCCTGCGGAGAAACTGAAGAGAGACTTTGGTGAGACATTGTCCCTTCCTTCGGCGTAAATATATGAAGAAATGTAAAAATGCATAAATAGAAAATATATAAACCCAAGTTACCACATCAATAATTCGACTCAAATCTCTTATAACTAACCAAAACTCTCCCGCCAAAGAAAAAAGGGTTGGCAGTCACTTTCATGGTAACTCATAGCGCCAAAGAGTCAATTTAGTGGTAACTCAAAGTAAGAATAACCAATTTTTTCATGGACAGTTCAAAAATAGGTTCTATAGAGTTTCTAGTGTAAGTCCTAAAATAAATCGACAATGGATGGATACGATGAATTTTTTTTATCATGGCTTAGTTGCAATGGCCATTTTAGTGAAGAGAAAACATGGGAAGGGGGGTTAATATGGGGAGGGGATATTTTTTGAGTTCATGTGGTTTACATATAAGTTTGAGTTCTTATCTTAATGATGACCTCTTTTCTACTTGTGTTAAATATTATTGGATGGGAGTCCTAACTAGAATAAATTGATGGCCCATGGATGTGGCCATAATATTTCTAACACCAAATAATTATGGCTTTAGTCGTAGTAATCATTTCAATGTCTAAAAAACATGGGGGGAGGGGATGGGAGGGGGGAGGGGATTTTAACTTTACACATCTCCCATGCAATAGTAATGACATTACCAATTGGTTATATAATAATCTTCCCTAATTTTGGTGAGCCTTATAAGGATAACATGTGTAGGACTTAATCCATATTTCTATGTGCAGTCAATGTGATGTGTGCCTCACACACTATTAGGGTACCCATGGCTAGCTTAAGGTACTGCGTGAATATGTCATTTGGCAGATGTTGAGGAGACCATGGGTAAACATTGGTCCAATATATATATGTGGGAAAGGGTTTGGCAAATGTTGTAGGAGACCATGGGTCATTATTTATTTTGTCACTTATTATCTAGTCATATATTTTAATCCTAGACTAAATTAGTCATTTAAGTTAGTCACTTTTAGTTTAGTCACTTATTATCTAGTTATATATTTTATCCGTAGACTAAATTAGTCATTTAAGCTAGTCGTTTTTAGTTTAGTCACTTATTATCTAGTCATATATTTTATCCATAGACTAAATTAGTCATTTTTAGTTCGGTCACTTAAAATTGCTCAAATTTAGTAGTAATTCACTTGAAATAATTGTGGTAACTAATTTTTTTAGTCACCTAGTCATTAATTTCATCATTTTTTTACTAGTGTTTGCACAATATATCTTTAAGTTCGAATGGTGAAAATACATATAAATCAAGCAGCCTTTTGAGAGCTTTAAATGTATGGTCAAAAGCAACATCTCCAGAATCTGTGCAAATGCTTCTAAACTCTATTTGAAAAGAGTAAATTAATTTGATCATTGAAGGAAACTTGTTTGGACCAGAGATTGGTGAGTTTATAAGCAGCTCAGAAAATCGGGCAGATATTATTATGTGGTGTATTTCGAAGGGCTCAAAGAGTCATTACCTTCTAGATGGCTATATATTTTGGGAGATGGGTTTGAAAATACAGGTAAGAAGAATCAACAACATCTGAACAGACAGGGATGGATTTGAGAAAAGACACCAAAGATCTGCCAATTTTTTTGAATGGCTCTGAGCAACGTGGTTTATTGCTTGTTGTTAAATCCTCCTCAGTCATGGATTACAGGCCTGCACAAAATAAGAATATTCTTATGATTGGTCTATGTTATGAAGTGAATAATTTCAAGCAATATACTCATAACCTAGCACAAAATATAGATTTAGCAGAAGTAAATATGGAAAACAAGAATAGTGGAAATGATGATTTTGAATTTCAAACTAAAGGAGCAGATAAGGGCGAGTATGAAGTGATTTTGAACTTTCAGTGGGTAGAGGAGACAGAAAGGATGGGTTGTAGCAAGTTTTTGGAGTCTCGGGATAGAAGAGAAGGGAAAAGAGGAAAGCTTCAAGTTCAAAGCACAGAGTAATGCCCCCTGCAAGGAGAGATTCTAATTCTCTTGTTCAATCCCAGCAAGAAGTAATCAATGCCTTTGGTAAATCTGACATTAAATTGTCGGATTCTCTATGGGATGAAGGTGATGACGTTAGCCAAGAGAAGCAACTGGAAAAAGTTTCACATGAAGATATCCTTTCTTCAGAAATGCAATGATTATCGGAATTATGTTCAAATGAAAGAGATCAGAATAGTGTGCAAGAGGCTTTATAATTTTGGATATGTAAAGAATAGAAAATTCAAAATAGTACATCATATGAGGAGGAAGGAAAAATAAATGTATAGGCAACAAGAACTAGATGGAGGCAGGGAATGAACAAGGAGAATATTCATCTCCATTTATAAGGATTGAAAAAAGTTTGGACAATGCCACCCTGGATGTATCTTCTCATCCGGTGAGAATTGATTTTAAACAGACACAGATTCAAGGAATGTTGGGTTCTTTATTAGATGAAAATAAGAAAGAAAATGTGGAGGAACAATTCATTGAGTCTAATGGGGATTGTGTTATCGTGAAGGAATTAAGTGGAGTCTTAGTAAAATGTGCCAAGTGGCAAGGAGGCTATTGCAAGAGTGACAATGAAAGGGATACTAGAATCTTTGTTAGATGAGAGAAATTAGACATGTTCAAATGTTCCACTAGAAGATGCTCTTCTGGAAGACATCGAGGAAATGCCTGATTTGATATTTGATGTAAGCAAGGAAGATCAAAAAGCAATGCATGCAAAGGAGCCTTCTCAGCTGGATCATTTACCCGCCAAATTGGAAGGAGTGCCAGACCAAGAAGTGGATAGAATTGCACCTTTGTAGGTTGTGTTAATAATCTAGATACAAGTGATAATGCAGAAGGTGAAATGTGTGAGTTTTCAAGAAAGAGGGATAGATCAATTGAGGAGGCATGAGATATTAACACTGTGAATGGATTATCTTACGAAGTGATGGATGATTTGGGATAGAGAGAAAGCCATTGGATATCAGGCTCTGTAGCGAAGCAACTCAAAGAGGAGTCCCTCAAGAATGTTCAAACAATAAATGACAAGAGATTTAAATTCCTTTGTAGATCAAAGAAGTGACTGTGCTAGGGTAACTACACATGAAGATATTGCATTTGTAAATGGTGCATGGTAGGTTGGATTTGGTGATTGATGTAAATGATGAAACTGATGTAGAGATGCATGCGACATAGGTTGACTATAAGAATGCAGTAACTGAGGAAAATTGTTCAATTTATGATGTTTTTGGATGTGCAAAAATCCATTGGACATTAAAGTCATTAGTTGGAGCAATTCACATAGATAATGCAGGGAAGCATAACACAGGGCCGTAGAGAAGAGGAGCCATTGGAATTTGAACATAGTTTTAGAATAGTTAGAGCCAACATGATTGGAAAGCTTGTCGTATCAACTTGGAATCTGAAATCGGTGTTAATGAAAGCGGCAGAGCATTTGAAACAACACCACAAGATGGAAGGCAGGCGAAGTCGTGTACTGAGCAATGCATCGTGACTTCAGATTCAGGTAATTGTAAAATTGGTTCTCATTGTGACTGAAAGTTGCATAGTTAACATGCATTAGAGTTCATGTCTGATATGCTCCAATGTTTATATTTAATAATATGTTATCATGGACGGAACGAAAAGTTCTATAGCTGATGGTTTGTCTATCCCACCTAGACTTGTGGCTCGACATGCAAGATAACATGATGGTTTGTGTATCCCACCTGGACCTGTTGCTCGGCGTGCAAGATAATGTGATGGTTTGTCTATCCCACCTGGAATTGCGGCTCGGTGTGCAAGATAACGCAATGAATTTTGACTTGATAACACAATGCAGTTTGAATTAACAGAGTGTTCAGCGTAGAAAGAGCTAAAACGTGTGAGATTTTAATTTGTTGGAATGACGATAAGGAAGGATTCTTATTAGCTGGGGTGAACAGTGTTTTCTCACCCCGAGCCTGCAAAAAAAACGTCTCCAGTGTAATTATGTGTAATTTCATGAACCTTGAAAATATAGGTTTTCTTATATTTAATTGACTCTTTGTGATCTCTCGAGTTTTTTTTAAGTCCATCGATGCTACATCCATCCACCGTAGAGGTGGATAAAAATGATATTATTATGAAATTCAAATTGTTGTAAAGTATATCAATAGAACCCTAGATCCAAGACATAGGATTGAAAAAAGGTGGCTAAAAATTATTTTATTATGAAATTCAAATTGGTGTAAAATATCCTGATAGAACCCTAGATCCAAGACATAGGATTTAAAATAAGATCAATGCATTTGAAATTCAATAAAACTAGCGAACCATATCCTAGAGGTTAGAGAGAGAATAATACTAAGTGATGGGAACTTATTGTTAGTAAAAACCTAGAGATAACTAGAAAGATGAATAGCAAAAATGAACTAACGGAGAAATCACTAATGGATAATAGAATAAAAAATTGAGAGAGACTAGTACACACTGAGTTGGAACTGAAGTACAATAATAAATTCTTAGAATGAAAGCACAAATGGATTCCAAGAATAAAATAAATAATGACTATCCATTAAAAACACACCCTGATATTGAAGCCTTTACACTAAAAGTCGAATATACCAATTAGAGAGCAAGAGAAACTCATATAATAAACTCCAAGCTAACTCGCACTACTCCAAAAGTTGTGGTAGTTTTCTTCCTTAAGGTAATTCATTGTCCCATCTTACTAATGAAAAACCTTGAAGAAGGATCAAGAGAGGTACCCTCATTGGCTAAGTTAATGTTGATTTTTGAGTAGTTTGGGAGGTACTCCAAGCCGTAGGGTTTGTGGTTTGGAGGGAAAAGTGCCACAAGGGTCACTTGTGGGCTTGGAACCCAAGTATGAGGTTTTGCACCAAATCATTTTTTGGGCATTACCTTGGGCACATTTCTACATGTGATGGCATGAGACGATAAAGGGCAGAATGGAGAATCCAACGCTTCAAGAATTGTCGAATTCTGAGTTGTAGAAGTGGAGATATGAATTTTTGAAGTTATATGATGGGTTTGCACATGTGTGTCAAGGTCGGCCTAAGGTGTTTTAGGCATGTGACAAGTTGTGGAAGCCCCTAATCATAATGTTGGAGGAGCCCTTGCATTATATATAAATACAAGGTGAGTAAGAGGCTTATAAGCATCCATTGTGCAACACATACACAAGAAGAGGGTTCATATTTCTCTGTCCTAACCAGAACAAGAAAAGGGATAGGAGAATGAGGATTGGAAGGTTGTTTTGAGGAGGCCTAGGAGTTGTCTTAAGGTCAGCGGCCCTAATCTTGAAGGCCGAAGGTGAGGGGAATGTTTTAGGGCCTTGCCCAAGGGTGGACAGTCAGAGGCTACCACAGGCCTAATGATGGACCTGTAGGATGCCACAACCATTTTGGGAGAGACATTTTTATGTTTGGGCTTGTAACTTCGCTAAATGAGCAACATGGAGGGCAACATACTATTGGAGGACAACAACAACAAGGGGAAGAAATTATGGGTTTGTTTTAGGGTTGTTAGGGATTGTGATTAGGTGCGCTAACTAGTCTAGAATTGTAGCAATAGAGGTGCCCTAAAACAATGAGCTAGTGCACACATTTTGGAGTGAATCTTGTGTGTGTTGGGTCAAGGAAGTGACCAGTTTTGAATCAATATACATTCTAGCTTGTACGTGCCATTTGGTGGAACTTCCGTGGTGGTAAAGAGTCCATCCTAGGAGAAAAATCTACAGTGAAGTATTGGGCTTCATTGGTCTAGTGGAGGGAAACGTGTTGATAGCCCAAAGTAGCCCTAGACGAGCTATCTTGAAGTGACGAGGAGGAGCTGAAGGTTGGGTGAATATTGGTGTCGAAGTGCAACACCTTGATGGACAAAGGTGGTTGCTAGCCTGACAGTTTGGAGTTTGAAAATTAGGCCTACTCAGAGAGCAGATTGGATCAACCCGTGTACACTCTACAAAAGTGACTTGTAATGCAATGTTAGGTAGCAACCCTCCTGGAGTCTCAATGTGTTGTCCTTTGAAGGACTAAGGGGAAACTAGTGAGTAGTACAGAAATGAAGGACCAACAGGACAAGATACAACATCGAGAAGCTGCAACGAAATTTGTCATCATATCTTGTATACCATAGATTGTTGTATTATTCATATTTGGTTTAATATAACGAAGATTGGAGAAAAGGTATGACTCACAAAGGTAGTATGTTAGGTAGCAACCCTCCTGGAGTCTCAATGTGTTGTCCTTTGAAGGACTAAGGGGAAACTAGTGAGTAGTACAGAAATGAAGGACCAACAGGACAAGATACAACATCGAGAAGCTGCAACGAAATTTGTCATCATATCTTGTATACCATAGATTGTTGTATTATTCATATTTGGTTTAATATAACGAAGATTGGAGTTGTACATTATTGTACAATTTTGTTAGAAAATGTGTATATTTGTGCATGAGTGATTTACTGCTTTATATTTTCCACTGTGAAAAATAGTTATGGTTGGGATTCTTGGTTTGGTAGCGTCAATTCTTTTAAGACTCTAACCTAGACCCAAGGTCATAGAAATTCAACATGGTATCGGAGCATGTCTGAGCTACTTTGGAAGTTAGTGAATCGGAGTTATACGTAGCGAAGTACAACGTGAGAGGGAGTTGGGCACATTGTATGTGAAAATGTCGAAGCTACAGGCAGGTCTCCTATATGAGGATAGGTTGGAGGGGTTGTCCAACTATAGTCTTTGGAAGGAAAGGATCAGGTTGGTCTTGCAGGTCAACAAGATCTGGGATTTTTCCGAGAAAGTCATTAAGAAGCTAATCGACCCTAAGGAAATGGAAATATGGGAAGATTTGGATACGAAGGCGAGATTGATCATCCTAGATGGTGTGAAGGATGCCCTAATATCTAATTTGTTCGAGAAGAACACCACACATGAGATGTGGATGGATCTACAAATTTTTTTCCAGAATAAGAACAAGAAATGTGCATTGGTATTGGAGGACAAGTTGAAGTCCACCAAGATGATAAAGGGTGAAGGAGTGACTTCGTATCTGATGATGTTATCTCAGGTCAGAGATGAGCTTGCTATTATCGGTGTGAAAATTTTAGATGGAGATATGGTAAGGATTTCCTCTAAAGGGTTCACTGAGGAATGGAAGCCCTTCATCAAAGGAATCGTTACCAGAGACAATTTCCAGATTGAAATCGACTGTGGGATGATTTAATTCAGGAAGAGTAATGAGACGAGGATCTTCATCCAATAAAGAGGGCATATGAGGACGTGGCACTTGCAACATGAATGAAGGGTAAGACAAATAAGGACTTGAGTGAAGTCACGTGTTTCAACAATGGTGATATGGGTCATTTTTCGTCAAGATGTCTGATGAAGAAGGGAGATGATGAGAAGAGGAAAAGAAAGCAGGTTGTTGGTGTTGCCACTTCAGTTGAGATAGCTGATCTCACTAGGAGATTGGGAGAGGAGTACTTTGCTATGATATTTCATTTCTCGCAAGGTACTATCAAAGATGATGTATAATACATGGAAAATGGTGCAATGAAGCATATGACAGAGTCACAAAAGGTTTTTGTGACTCTAGCTGAATGGGACTCAAAGTTGCACATGGTGTTGGGTGAAAACAGTCAGTTGGATATCCGAGGATTGGTTGTTGTGCCATTCAAGATGGAGACAGGATGAATGATGTAGGTCTAGGATGTACTATTTGTACTAGGACTCATATACAACATTATTTATGTATTGATGATCGAGAAGAAGGGTTTTGAGGTCTTGTTCCAGGATGGGAAGGAAAGATTCAGGCCTAGAGGCTCTAGCTCCACTGGTATCGTGCTTGGAGTTAGAGAGCATGGTCTATATAGGTTGGAGGGAAATCCTATAGATCATGAGAAGCAAGTGGAGTAGGTGCAGGTTCCAGAGAAACAAATGCAAGTGCAGGCGTCAGAGAAGTAGGTACAGGTTCTCGAGAAGAAGGTCCAGGTTCCAGAGGCTTAGAGGGAGTCGAGTTCTAGCGGGAGCTTGCAAGTTCAGAGGGATATTTTGTAGCCCAAGAAGAGTGTGTGGTCAGTGGGGAGAAAGGGTGCTTCCACATATACTAAGAAGGAATCATGGAGGGACTAGAAAGTGATACATGAGAAGAAGCATAATTCTTCCAGTGATAGCAACACTTTCGAGAAGGGCATAGTTCATAGAACCGGGATTGTCGCGAATGTGAGCACTGGGATTTGGCCAAGTGTTGCGAGAAGTGATGATGATGATGAGTTACTTCCTAGTCTTGGAAGTATCTCCCTCGCTAAGAGGGAGTGTTGATTTTTGAGTAGCTTGGGAGGTACTCCAAGCCTTAGGGTTCGGGGTTTGGAGGGAAAAGTGCCACAAGGGTCACTTGTGGGCTTGGAACCCAAGTATGGGGTTTTGCACCAAATCATGTTTTGGGAATTTCCATGGGCACATTTCTAAATATGATTACATGAGACAATAAAGGGCGGAAAGGAGAATCCAATGGTTCGAGAATCGTCGAATTTCGAGTTGTAGAAGTGGAGATATGCATTTTTGAAGTTATATGATGGGTTTGCACATGTGTGTCAACGTCGGCCTAAGGTGTTTTAGGCATGTGACAAGTTGTGGAAGCCCCTAATCATAATGTTGGAGGAGCCCTTGTATTAGATATAAATACAAGGTGAGTAATAGGCTTATAAGAATCCATTGTGCAACACAAATACACAAGAAGAGGGTTCATATTTCTCTGCCCTAACCACAACAAGAAAAGGGACAAGACAACGAGCATTGGAAGGTTGTTTTGAGGAGGCCGAGGAGTTGTCTTGAGGGCCGCAAACCTGATCTTGAAGGCCGAGGGTGAGGGGAATGTTTTAGGGCCTTACTGGATGGTGGAAATCCTCCTAAGAGGCTGTTGCAGGCCTAGTGATGGACCTGTAGGATGCCACAACCATTTTGGAAGGGACATGTTTGTGTTTTTGTCTTGTAACTATCCTAAAAGAGCAGCGTGGATGGTAGCATACTATTGTAGGACATATATAGTAAGGGGAATCAATTATGGGTTTGTTTGAGGGTTGTTAGGAACTGTGATTAGGTGCCCTAACGAGTCCAAAATTGGGGCATTAGAGGTGCCCTAAAATAGTGAGCTAGTGCACACATTTTTGAGTGCATCTTGTTTGTGTTGGGTAAGTGACTGGTTTTGGATCAGTATACATTGCAACCTGTAGGAGCCATTTGGAGGACCTTCCATGGTGGTGAAGAGTCCATCCTAGGAGCAGAATCTATAATGAAGTATTGGGCATCATTGGTCTAGTGAAGGGCAATGTTCTGATAGACCAAAGTAGCCGCAGGCGAGCTATCTTGAAGTGACGAAGATGAGCAGAAGGTTGGGTGAAGATTGGTACCGAAGTGCAGCTCCTTGATGGACAAAGGTGACTGCAAGCCGGTAAGTTTAGAGCTCGGGAATTAGGCCTACCTAGAGAGCAAATTGGATCAGCCTGTGTACACTCTACAAAAGTGACTTGTAGCAATGTTAGGTGGCAACCCTCCTAGAGTCTCGATGTGTTGTCCTTTAAAGGGCTAAGGGACAGCTAGTGAGCAGTACGGAAGTGAAGGACCGACATGACAAGATACAACATCGAGAAGTTGCAGCGAAGTTTGTCATTGTATCTTTGTATACCATAGATTGTTGTATTATTCAGATTTTGTTTAATATAATGAAGATTGGGCTTGCACACTATTATATAATTTTGTTAAAAACTGTGTATATTTGTGCATGTGTGATTTACTGCTTTACATTTTTCCCTGTGCAAAGTAGTTCTGGTTGAGATTCTTGGTTTGATAGCGTCAGTTATTTGAAGACTCTAATCTAGATCTAAGGTCATGAAAATTCAACAAGGTATTAGCTTGAAAATTAAGTTCTCTCGAGACTTGGAAGTATTGGACCTAGGGAATCAACTTGGAAGTTGAGTTCTCTCTAGACTTCGAAGTATGAGAGCTTGGGAATCAACTTGTAATATAAGAACTTGGGAATTAATTTGGAATTATAAGACATTGTGTAGGTTATTGACATCATTATTTATTTGGGTGATGATTGTAGCAAGCTTGATATCAATCAAGATTGGTTTCAAGACCATTCATTTCATAATTATGTCTGAATCTCCTATGGCAGTGAGACATTTTATACAAGATTTCTTTGCTAGTAGAAAACCCTAATAAAGAGCACAAACCTCGATTTGGTTGTTTGTGGACTTTCCTAGTTTGTAAGTAAATATTATTTTGAGTTTTTCTTTGGAATCTAATATAATCCCGCACCTACCATTCCCAAATATTAGTGAATTTTTTTCCAAAAAAATTGTTTAAATTTTTCTTTACCTATGAGATATAGTCTAGTTGGTTTTTGTGGGGTTTAGTCTCCCTGAGCTCTTAGTTTCAAATCTCATGAGGAAGGGTTGAGGTTGAAGCAACCTGTGGGGGATAAAGATTGTCTACACACACATGAGGTGTAAACCACTTGGTTTGTATAGGGTTTAGTTCCCATCAAACACTAGGTCAAATATCATGAGGAGGAGTTGAGGATTCAAGCCACCTATGTGTGATAAAAATTGTCTCACGGGGCGTCCACAATCAACATTAAATCTCACATAATCCGGGTAACAATATCCCACATATGAGTAATTAAAATAGCATAATCTTGATGACAACATTCCTCAAATAAATATATCATTCTTTCATTCAACATTTAAAATTACATAAAATAATCCAAGTAACAATATCCCACATATAAGTAATTAAAGTAGCATAATCTTAATGACAACATTCCTAAAAAAAAATATATATATATCATTCTTTCCTTCAACATTAAAACTTACATAAAATATTAATAAAATGTCATCTACCACAAACGAAAATACATTTTTATCCTCCACCTAAATATTAATTAGGTATAATCAATCATTTATAATGCATTTATATTAATTTCAATAAAAATGTTTTGGAAAGATAAATTGTCTCGTTAAACGATTTGGTTTAACGATTTGGTATGGCCACTCAAAATGGGACAACTCTTTGATGCATTCATAAAGGCTTTGAAGAGACTTGGAGTGGGGTAACTCTTTAACAACGGGTAAGAGTTGTTCAAAATAAACAAAGTTGTGTCACAATTAGTGCATCGTTTATATATTGTTTTCAATGGGGGCGATAAATCATTACAAGTGAAAAGGCTCCGTGTTCACACTCTTTTTATAATGTATTAAAGCTTTATAATTAAAAAGGTTATGCACTTGGGATGGAAGGTTAAGTGCTAATGTAGAATGAAATTTTAATATAGTTTATTGATAATGTTGATATTTGTAAAGAAGGTTTATTAGTGAAGAGCATGTGTTTATTCTTAAGAGGTTATAGGTTCAAAACTACAGGGGTAGAGTATTTATGTTTTCGTAGATTTAGGAGTCAAATTGCTGCACGGAGTTGGGTCCCTTGTCCCACAAACAAAAGGGTCTCATACACCAATCTGGTGTCTGGCTTAGCCGTGACCTTAAAATTAGATTATGATTTATTATTATTATTATTATAATTATATTAATTAAAAATTTCATCATAAATTTAATATTCATATTAATAAAAAAATGGGTACATGTTATCTTATAATTTTAATTTAAGGAAGTGTCCAATTTTATTTAGTATCCTATATCCAACATTAAAAACAATTTTAAAATTTGTTCACTTTTCCATATATCTCAACATAGTCTTGACATTAGTATGACATAAATAATTTGTATTCAAAATTTGTTATTTTTTGTAAATTGTATTTGTATTGAAATGGAAAATATTTCTTTTAGTAAAATTATTGTTTTTGGCTTGCCATCTTGGAAACTATATTAGAGGCAATAAATTAGAGAGACAAGAACTTGCAAAATAAGAGGAGAGCCCATGAAAAATAGAGACCAAAACCATGTGAAATTTCCACAATTGTAATTATTGAATATTATTCTCCTAATTTGTGCAATTTATTTGTCTTCTGTAAATCAATATCACGACAAACAACAAATAATTCATAATTGCAACCTTCACAAATAAAACGTTATAGACTATAAAATATGGAACTGAGAAAATATGCACAGACATAGAAATTTGACATAGTTATTTTTGGACAATTGTTCGTGGAAAAACCCTGAAGGGGAAACCAATGCAACAAATGAGATTTTTATTGTTATCTTCAACAATTTGAGAGAAAATGCAACTAGTTTCCTTCCACTTGCAAACCTCCAGCAAATACTGATCTCTTCTGGAAATATAATCTGGAGACCAACTGTCTCTCTCTGCTACTCAATCTGGCCCTCTCTTGACAACTCACACTTCCTGGCTATTTGCACTTCCTGGCTAGAAATGTGCAGTGATGCTCTCCAGGAATTTGTACAACCCCGAAATCACCTCCTAGCAAGTTTTCCTTTCTCCCTCTGCCTCTGGAATCCACTCACTCTACCTTCAAAAAATAGATATAGCATATAACAACTAAAACATAGTCTCCTCTAGTAACTCACATTAGCAAATCTGGCTACTCGCACTAGTTATAGTGGGCTCTTATGTAGATGAATTCAACCTCATCTTCCTGTCTCCCATACAGTGGAAAATACTGAGGAAATTTCCTTTGAAATCCTGCTCCCAAATCTCTATTAATCCCCTGTCTTTGATGCTTCCCTAACTTCAACTGTGCCCTTGCTGAATACTTGCAACTGGGTAGTCGAACTACTCAACTCACAACTGATTCAATGCCCTTCTCCAAGCCCTTCGACCTACTCTTATAATATCTCACTGGAATTTCAATGACCACAATCACATCTCAATCGATGGCTAAGATCATCTTGACTTCATCAATAAAAGTCTCTAGAGAAAAATAAAATTTCCTCAATATGATTCAATTTAATTAACCAATTTTCCTAAGTTAGACATAGGAAATATTTTAATTATGGCTAATTAATTTAATTTAGACGTCTCCAAGTCTCTTCTCGCGAAATATTTCTGGGTTTTGGAGATCTCTTGTTCCTTAGATTCTTGGACATCATAGAGACTAGAACACATGTCCACTGCTACCATAATATAACAGACCATTTGTTGCCCCACTCGAGGGGAGACCAATATGAAGAGACAAAATTTGATCATTGATTTGTTATCGGGAGGATATGACATAGAGATAATGGTTATATTTCCTCAGGCATTTCCATTTATGGAAGATCTGCAATAGTGATTGCTTCCTTATCATTATTTGAGTGATCTGATTCGTGAAGGCGCTTGTGTTAGCTTATGGATGAAGCCAAGATCATGGTTGTATCTCTCTCTTCTCCATCTAGGGATTCAGATGAGAGTGGGGAGATGATGAAGGAGGAGGAGGGATCGCATAATCAGTGGATGAGTTGGCGCTATGGGGGGTTGAGCCGAGGCCGAAGGACTTTATTTGGCTGCAATTTATTTTTGTTGGTGCATCTTATCTTTCTCGTGAGCAGAAAAATTCTTATATCCTTTTGGGTATTGCAATCCTTGATTCTTTTTCTTGGTATCAAGGGGATGAGAATTCCCTTGAGAAGAAGGGATAACATTATGGAGATGACTTGGTTGTTGACATGACCTATAGCAAAAAGCTGTGTTTTCATAATCCACCAATTAAGAAAAGTTTATGTCATTCCAATTTATAAGGATCTTATCAGGCAACCCTTTGCTCAAATCTATTTCGACTCATATGTGTGGAAAGGTTATAGTATCCCTCTCAATCATGTTTGTATCTATCTTCATAAAATTATCTATAGATTTTCCTATAGAAGCTAAGACATTTGGAGTTAACAAATGAACGAGCATATCGGGAAGTCTCACCTGAATTGGCGTGGCCAAAGCTACATGGATAAAGTGTTGAATTTTGGAAACCATTGCTGAAATGAGAGCCCAAAGGGGCCCCAAAACTAGGGTCCTTAATAAAAAAACTCTTTGATGGTCCTTTATATTTTTGAAAACACCACAAAGAAGCCCTTTGAATAGAAATATAGATTTGTATTCGGGGACTAGGTTTGATGCACCCATTGCCATAACGTTGATACTAATAGTCATATCCCATTAAAATGAAAAAATATGGCATTCCACTCATAGGATAAGTTAAAAATTTCAGATTGGGGTCTACCACCTCTAGTTCTAGAATATCTTCTACTTTTTCTATAATGAAGCTTGACCCTAAGATATATATGGGTGTCAATTGTGAGAGCCATAGCTTTAGAGCATCCTTAAAGGATTGTCACTGAGAGTAACATGGCACACCCCAACCTTTGGTTCCGTTGTTCAGTCTTGAGACTAAGAGGATTTATGCGTCCTTGGCTATACCATAATCTTTGAGCAAAAGTGCTTCTTGTAGCTTCCTAACCACATGTAGGAGTTGCATTGAGATGGAAGGGATTCTTGTTCAATATTGCATTCTAACTGCAAGTGTAGAGACAAAGTTAGTGGATCCCACATGCAGATAGAGGGTACCCCTTGAGAGTGGTGGCCTCATGAAGACTGAAAATTTTGAGTGATTTGAACCAATGCCATCACCTTGAAGGAGGGAAGAACCCTGCTGCAAAAAGAAATCCCTCATAGTTTAACAAATCTGCAATGATTGTGACATAATGATGGAGCTCCAAATGAAGGGAAGAATATCTAAGCTAAAAATGCCCTAGAGACAAGGAAATAACCAAAAGCTTTACGATTTCCATCATGATCCTTGAAAACCCTCACATTATTTGAGATATAGAGCCAAATTTCTTTATCCCACGCACGACCTCCATGCCCTCTATAACTTGCCCAAATACCATGTGATTTCCATCTAGCTGTGATATTTGTGCAGTGCAAATGAAGAAATGAGAGCCATTAATGGTAGGGATGGAATTCAACATGGAGAGGATGTCGTCCAATATGCTTCTTTACAAATTTCTCATTGTTGGTGTCGACGCCTTGGATGGACTCATTGCCGGTGTCGATGCCCTGGGTGAAGTCAGCGCCTTGGCACATGAACCTTGGGATCATGTAGTTGAATGTTGAACCGTTGAAGGGCATGGGCTTGTAGGAGCAGCCAATGCCTCTCTCGTTGATACACAATGCACATAGGTTCTTGGTCGTCTTGGACACTACATTGATGTAGATCTCCATCATGATCTAAATGTTAGTTTTACATTTTGAAACTAGCTTCATCAAAAAAATAAATTTTATATATTGTAGGTTTTAACTCTGCACATAAATGATTTGCAAACGAATTCTTAAAACAGAAAAATATACAATGGCGAGAACATAAAAAAATACACAGAGATTTTCCCCTGGATCTCAAAACTGGGACTACCAGATTGATTTTTCATTATATTCCTTTCAATGTTACATTACATATATATACATGTTGAAGCATTCATAAACCCCAATCCATTAATCCTGGATTAAAACATAATTGTAGTTCCCTTGATCGGATCTACCAAATACCATGGGCATAAAACCATCATGCCTAAAACCATGTGCAAAACCCATGCACAAAACCATGGGTAGGTCCACCCACCATCGTTGGGTCTGCCCCTCATCCTTGGGTTCACATTAAAAAAGAAGAATTTCCTGGGGCACTCCCTTGGACCCCGTACAAGGGGGCTACCACCCCCCTAAAAAGAATATAACACATACCCAACATATACAAAAAAAAAATATTGTTATTAAAAATTAACATATTAATTAAGCTTCTTAAAATCTACACTCCTCTCAACACCCATGATTCACCTCTGAAACTTTCTTTTTAAATTGTTTCACCATTATTTAAATAACAATAAGAATTTTTGGGCTTTTGTTTATATTAATTTGATATTTTATTTCTTTTTCAACGTAATGTTTATATTAATGTGATATTTTATTTCTTTTTCAACGTAATATTTAATCAAAATAATATATTTTATGATGATGATGATGATGATGGTTAACGTCCACTGAGACCAATATTTGGTCTATCGGACCTAAAGAAAAGAGTTATTTAATTTGATTTAAGATTTTATTCCTATGCTAGAAAAGCTTGGAGAGAAGCCTCGTGAGCTCACTATAATTTTGACATCTTAAAAGGCTAGGAAGGTCAGTATTGCAACAAATATTATGAAATTGAGCTCTAATGTGGTTGTAAGCGGGGCACTCTAAGAGGAAGTGATTTTCATCCTCAATGTTCATATTCTCACAGAGATGGCAAATCCTTTCCATCCATGGTGTTTTAGGAACTGCCCAACGACCTGTTTCACTATCGAGCTCATGAGAGTTCGTTATAATCTTGGCAATATTAATTTTCTTCTTTGAGCTAGTTAAAACAGAGAGATACTTTTGATCTTTTAGAGTGGGGTTGATGACCTCCTTATAATATCTTAATTTTCTTTTAGCTGCTAGATCTTTCTCACACCATATTTTTTCTTTGAACTATATATATAATAATAATAATAACAAAATAAAAAATATTTTTATATTTATTTTAAATATTTTTTTCAATTTTCAAATTATTATGTAAAATTAAAAATAAATAGTAAAATTTAAACTTAAAAAAAATAAAAATTAAGAATTTTTTTAATTATTATTTTAAGTTTAAATTTTACTAATTATTTTTAATTTTACATAATAATTTGAAAATTATGTAGTTTTTAAATTGAAAAAAAAATTAAAATAATTAATATTAGTTTTAAATTGAATATATATATATATATATATATATATATATATATATATATATAATCATTTCACTTAAATAAAATTATAAATATATTATTTTAATTAAATATTATGTTTGAAAAAAATATAAAAGTCCAATGTGTAAAATTATAAGAATTTGTGGACTTTTGTATATATCAATGTGATATTTTTTTTTCAAACATAATATTTAATCAAAATATATTTTATAATTTTATTTATTAAATAATTCTTTACATATATCATAATAATAACAAATTTTAAAAAAATAATTTTATATTTATTTTATGCTTTTTTTCAATTTAAAAATTACATAATTTTCAAATTATTATATAAAATTAAAAATAAATAGTACAAAATTTAAACTTAAAAAATAAAAATAAAAAATTCTTAATTCCTATTTTATAATTTTATTTAATTGAAATGATTCTTAACATATAATAATAATAACAAATTTTAAAATAATTTTATATTTATTTTAAATATTTCTTTCAATTTAAAAACTATATAATTTTCAAATTATTATATAAAATTAAAAATAAATAGTAAAATTTAAACTTAAAATAATAAATTTTTTTTCTTTAATTCCTAGATTAAAATTAGAAAAAGTATCAAATATATGGTATCCAATGCATTTGATTAATGATTTTTGGTTTGTTGGTAATGTTTCACAAGCTTCTCCAGGTCATGGTATCCAATGCATTTGATGAATAGTTGGTTTGTTGGTGATGTTTCTCAAGCTTATCCATATCATTGTATCCCATGCATTTGACGAATATTTTTTTGGCTTAATATTATAATATTCAATGCATTTGATGAATATTTTTTTGGCTTATTGGTAATGCTTTTTAAACTTATCAATATTATAATATTCAATGCATTTGATGAATAGTTGTTCGTTTGTCCATATCACAATCTCCCGTGCTTTCTACCAATAATTTTTCGTTTATTGATAAAGTTTTTCAAACTTATCTATAATGTAGTCGAGGAATTTTTTTTGGTTGGTTGGTCGGTAAGGTTTTAAAGTTAGTTATATATTAATGTACATGTATTTATATATTAATTTAGATTTATTAAGTAGGAGAGGAATTGAATTTTTTGTATTTTAAAAAGTTTCTAAGTTTTTTTTTAAATAGATTATATTTTATATAAATATTATGGGCAATATCATGGTCTTATAAATCTGGAGCTCAAAAACGAAGCAGCCTAACTTATAGACGAAATAGTCTTTTTCATTGGAATTCATCAAATTGAGGTGATACAATTTCAAGATATTTGTTGTTTAAATACATTTTTGAATGCATAAATGGATTCAACACTCTTGAAAACCACTGGAGCACTCAAATTATGTATATTAAAATATATGGTAGATTTTGATTAAAATTAGCTAGAAAATGATCCTGAAAAAAGTCATTTAGTCTATAAGTTAGACTGCGCCCTCAAAAACCACAGGTAACTTGACCAAATCAAGTTTACCTTAACTACCTAACAAAAATTAATAAAAAGATAATAACAATTTTTTTTGTTTTAACATAGAGTTATTTTTATTTTTATTTCAAGCTTTACATTAATTACCCAATAAAAAATTGATAAAAATAAAAATAACTTATCATTTTTATTTTAACATAAAGTTATTTTATATTTTATTTTATTTTGACCAAATCAAAATTTTACAAAACAAAACATTACATTTGTTGTATTCTAGGTTGGAAAGTCTTCTTGGCCCAATAAATATTATGTTTATTTTTAATAATAGGTAAATGTATTTTATACCAAAGTAATAATTATTTATAAAAAATATTTTTAAAAAAAATTATAAAATAAAAATAATATTATAAATATCTATCATCTCACCCCTTAAAAAAATAACTTCTAAAACTACCAAGCTTTTTATGTTATAAAAAGAAAATTAAACTTACAAAAATAGTATGTTATATTATCAGTATTGGAAGAAAATGATGCCTTGAGAAAGAGATTCTCACAACGTAGAAAGGAACGGCAACCAATATTTCAGCTGCTATCCATCCATTAATGCGGTGGCCACCGTTGGAATTTAAACAATTTTAAATCTAACGGTGGGCCATATCTGCGACCACATTAATGAGCGGATAGCCGCTGATAAGACCTGCCGAAAGGAACTCTCTCATTGAAAAAGGGTCATCACAATAGCATAGAAGTCAACTCAAGTTTATTACAGTAATACCTCTTCAACAATTCTCGAAGGCTGAACGTCAATTTATAGGAAACGAAGAAATTTTGGAGCAGGTCAGCAACTAGGTTCAGATATAGAAAATATGAGAACAAGGTATACCAAAAACATGAAGACAGTGGATATTTATTAGCAACTCGCTATCATAATTAGGCAGGGTGTTAGTGGAAAGATTAGATGAACAATTATTTTTTTATTACTTTTGGATAAAGTATGTGGAAAGATAAGATAAATTATTATTATTATTTTTAGATAAAGTATGAAAGTTAGATGAACAATAATTTTTATATTATTTTTAGATAAAGTATGTGGAAAGATTAAATGAACCATTATTATTATTATTTTTGGATAAAGTATGAAAGCTGGATACCATGATGACATACAGAGAAACTTGCCAATCTAGAATTTATAGACTCGAAATAAGACAAAGGTCCACCTGTCATAACTAGTTAGATTCTCCTACTAATGGAATTTATTATGGCAATTAATTGATGTTATATTGGTTTATTATATTTGGAGGAAAATTGATGATAAAATAAATAAATTAATTAATTAAAATTATATATATATATATATATATATATATATATATATATATATATATATATATAATTTTTATTTTATAAAATTTATAAAATTTAATTCAATTATTATTAAGTTTTTATAACAAAAGCAAACAATTTTTAAAAGGATGAGAATTTTCACCATCCATAATATTTCTTTATCCAATAAACTAAACATTCAAGAAAAATTGTAATTAATTAAGATAATTAATATTAACAAACTTATTATTAAAACTACAAATGATCCAAATACAATTATTGTATTTATTTAAATAATAATAATACACAATATATGTTCCTAATTGGGTGTTGAAATCTATGTCAACGAGCAAGCTTGTACCTCCCATCATATTTAAGAGGGGGATGGCATGGCTATCCCACCCCATGTAGCCACACATGTTAACAATATTACATCTCTTAGCATTACGCTGACAACACTCATTCTTTTTGCGAGCTCTCGGTCTCTTTGTTGTGACTCCATGTTCTTTTGCAATTTTAGTGGCAATCCCCTGCCATAGGTGAGATATTTCCCCCACAATTTTGCCCTTGTGGAAACCCTGTTGTATGAAGGTCTCGGTCCCCTGTAGGTCGTCCTTCATTAAACACACCTTGTGTTGATCTTTCGAGCATGGAGTGGGGAGATAGTGCTTCAGGAAGTGAATCCCGAGATGTTGGAAGTGGCCACAACAGGGGTCAGAGCCAGAACAGGAAGTGGTTAGAGAAGAATCGAGCTTCATCCACAACATCTCAATGTCTAGTGGGAAGACATTTGTGGGGTAAGTTTTTTTATGTCCAATCTTCGTAGCATTCTCAATTTATTTATATGATGGAATCTGGTTTATGGTCTGGAGGACATCTTTGTGGTGTGGAATTTCATTGGCGTGCCCGAGGTTTTATGGCAGACCCTTCCCGAAGCTACTCTATTTATGCTCATCCTCTATCACTAACAGTTAATACTATTCCTAGTCCCATCTAGTAGCCGAGTGTTAGTTTTTTTCTAATCTTGTCCTAAACCCTATGGACTTGCCTCATTGGTTTTCCCTTCTATTGGAGGCTCTTTAACCATGCCTCTCTTCTCACTATTTACCATGCCCCACCAACGAATACACTTTTGTCAAGGGTCTCGAGGTCGAGGCCCTCAGGACCGACCTTAGGCTCAAACCCAAGCATAGACTTTTGCAACTACATTCCACACCTCCACCCCTCTAGAAATCCAAGAGGAAATATGATAGTTAGAAGCCTTAACTACAAATGAACGTCAAGGCCTACTCTAACTCTAAAATCCAAACTAAAGTAGCTAGCTGGGTTCCTGACCCTGGCCATACCAGGGGACGATGAAACAATATCTTAATGCCATCACCTTCCATTGGCAAATGAAGGCGCTCTTGAGCAGGGTCCTTAAAGAAAAGCATAAGGACTAAATTGACATTATAACTCGCCTTAATGAAATTCAAAGAGTCCAGCACAACTGCAACACTCTTGCCTAGTCAACTTTGATGCTCGCTTAGCCCACATGGAGGGTCATCTATAATGCAACCTCAAGCTTTTAGCTCTAGTAGGCATTAACACCCAGGATCCGACCCTAGTCACTTCCTCAGATAATTGATGTTTCTTCTAGCTTATTGGCTAATGCTTTATACTTTCAATAGAGTATTTTCTTTAAGCAGATGTGTATCTAGTGATGACTGACACTTGAATTTTCTGTATATCTAGCTTAGGGCATGCCAGGAATATGAATTGCAAGTCAAATTTATTTTATGATGATTTTGAGTGATAAAAAAGTATATCATTGTCGACCAATCTAATTTTCCTTATGACAAATTACAATAATGCTAAGATTAAACAATAATCTCTATTTTTATACAAATATTCTTTTGAAACGATGAAAATTTTAATTAACAAAAAAAATCAAATTAAAAACAAATACAACCCAAACTTCAACTTACAACCCTACTCTAATTTAAACTAAATCGTTAATTAAATTAAAAACAATCAAAACCATATTACTAATATGTAAAATATATCTTAATCAATATAGATGGATATAACATGGAGATTTTTCAATCCACTAAACCTTAATCTACTACCTTATATTTAAGGTACATCCTATCATAACATAACCTTACTCTAACATAAATTAAATAATTAATTAAATTACGAATAAATATAAAATATATCATCTTAATCAAGTATTTATATATATATATGAACTCATCAATGCTAAACCCTAATTTAGAAAATAATAAAAATAGTAAAAACCATATCAACCATATCAAAATTTAGTAAGAAACAAATTTTAATCACAATATTTTCATCTACGGTGTCACGTCATATTTAACGGTTCAAAATATATGTGATTGAGTTCGATCTCAAAGAAACAAAATTTGTTCTCAAGCCTTCGACTATATTTTACTTTAAACCTAGAATGTGTAACGTACTATTAAAAAAACTTGATTTAAAAAATAAAAAAATTAAGACTTTTTATTTTAATTCAAGGTGGCTGAAGATCTGTTAATTTTTTTTAGTATGAATGTTTATCAAAGGTTGTAGTGTGTTACATATTTGTTAGGTGGCATTGACTTTTAATAAATTAAAAAATTTAGATTCGTGCCATGTGGCTCCCCGCCTACCAATTTCCTAGAGATTTGAGATTATTCCAATTCTAATAAGTTCCTCGTTATTATTTATAACATCCATTTATATAAGAAAAATTTATTTAGCAAAATGGTCCATTACTTTTAATAAATTTAAAAAATTATATTCATGCCACATGACTCCCCGCCCATCAATTTCCTGGGGATTTAAGATTAATTCAAATCTAATAAGTTCTTCCATGATAAGTACCTCATTATTATTTATAACATTTATTTATATACACGACCTAGATCCATCTAACTCTGGATCTATCATGCGCCGAGAGGGATCAAATCTCTCGAGGTGCAAACCTATTTTTTGAGTGCAAAACTTCAGGAAAGGTTTGCACCTCGAGAGATTTGATCCCTCTCAGCACATGATAGATCCAGAGTTAGATGGATCTAGGCTGGTTCAATTCGGAGGCATCAACGTCACATTTTTCAGATTATTAAATTTTTTGTATATTTTTGAGATGTAAGATGGATCTAGGCTGGTTTCAGTCATGTGAGGCCAAGGAAAATCTATCAAAGGTATGATTAATTTTATCAGTAATATGCAAATATATCAAATATTAATATAATCATTTTAAATATGCTAAATATTTCTGAGATTAACTTGGTCATTTTTTTTTTAAATGCAAAGTGACAATAATAGTGT